>JASDQU011506643.1:0-22881 GCA_032191745.1 Picea mariana | reverse complement strand
TAAGATTTTTTAGTCACTACCAGTAAGGATAAGGTCATCAACATAAAGGACAAGGATTATGATATGACTTCCTACTTTCTTGGTACATACATTAGGATCAGAGTGGCATCTAGAGAATTCGATGTCAATAAGAAAGCTGTCCATTTTGGCATACCAAGCTCTGGGAGCTTGTTTAAGGCCATAAAGAGATTTCTTAAGGCGACAAACAAGGCTAGAGTAGTTTTGGACATAGCTAGGAGGTTGTTCCATGTAGATTTATTCTTTAAAATATCCATGCAAGAAAGTGGATTTAACATCCATCTGATGGACCTCCCATTTATGTGAGGCAGCAAGGGTAAGAACAAGGCGGATGGAATTCATTTTGGCTATAGGGGCAAAGGTTTCATTATAGTCAATTCCTTCAACTTGGGAAAATACTTTGGCAACTAACCGATCCTTGTGTATTTGAACACTTCCATCTAATGCATACTTAGTTCTGTAGACCCATTTACATCTGACATTTTTTCTTCCTTTTGGAAGAGGTACCAGATCCCAAGTATCGTTTTCCATTAAAGAACGATACTCTCCATTCATTGTTGTATCCTAATATGAATGACCTGAAGCTTCTGCAAATGTCTCTAGATCATGAGTCTCTGAAACTTGATACAAAAGAGAATATGCTCACTGGAACTATGAACGTGTTCGACGTTGATCTGAAGGATCACTGACAAGACCACCAACTGCTTCTCGTGTTGAACAGACCCATCTAGGAAGCGATGGAACTGGTGTTGGTTCAGGTTCAAAGGACTCATCTGGAGGAAGGTGAGTAGGCGGAGGTGGATTTTCATCCTCATTGTCATCATCTGAAGAAGAAACCAGAATTGGAATAGAAGAAGGCACAAACGTCGAAGATGGTTCGCAGGTCGAAGAAGGCACAATCATCGAATTAGGCTTGCAGGCCAAGAGATTTACATCAAATTTAACATCTGTTATAATAATAATTTCATTACAATGTGTTTGAAGAAGTCTATAACCTTTGACATCTTCAGATTTACCAACAAATATACACTTCTCACTTTTAGGATGCAATGCTTTCCTTTTCTCATCAGGAATGTGAGCCCATGTTATACTGCCAAATACACGTAAATGACTTACATCTGGTTTAATTTTAGTCCAAGCTTCTTTCGGTGTTATATTTTTAAGATCCTTTGTGGGAGTGTGATTGACTATGTAATTTGCACAGTTGATTGTTTCTGCCCAATACTTTAGACTTAATCCCTTAGATTGGATCATACAATTGGCCATTTCTTTTAATGTGCGGTTCTTTCTCTTAGTAACACCATTTTGTTGTGGTGTATATGGAACAATGTGTTGCATTTGGATGCCCTGTGTAGTGCAGTAACTTGTAAAATTATTGTTCACATATTCGTCTCCATTATCTGTTCTTAACTTT
Organism: Picea mariana; assembly: GCA_032191745.1. Classification (NCBI taxonomy): domain Eukaryota; kingdom Viridiplantae; phylum Streptophyta; class Pinopsida; order Pinales; family Pinaceae; genus Picea; species Picea mariana. Next base: position 21,449 of record JASDQU011506643.1, on the reverse strand, counting down.
TGAATTTGATGTCCAGACTGTTTTTCTATAAGGTCCTTGTAGGCCAAAAAATTATCAAAAACTTTGATCTTAAGTTTTAATAAGTAAACCCAAGTACGTCTGGAAAAATCATCAATGAAAGTTACGGAATACTTGCACCCAGAAAAAGAAGGAGAATAAAGTGGACCACACAAATCATTGTGAACAAGCTGCAAAGGGCTCGAGGTGTGCCAAGAGGCACGTTTTTCAAAACTGTCCCGATGATGTTTGTCGAGAACACAACTCGAACAAACACCATCTTTGCATGAAACAGGAGAAAGACTAGTCACCATTTGTTGATTACATAGTTGTTGCAATGACTGATAGTTTATATGACCAAACCGCTCATGCCAAAGTTTGCTTAAGTCATCACTATGAGAAAAAAAAATTGATTAAAAAGATGATGACCCAAAGTTGTCAAACTTGTACAACCTGGTAATATCATCATCAATTCCAGTTGCAAGAACATGCTTAGGATATTTTAGATCCTTGATTACAACTTGGTGAGGTGAAAACTCTACGGTTTTACCTTCACCTGAATGAGTGATTTGATATACTGATAGAATGTTATAAGAAAGACTTGGAACACATAATACATCATTGAAATGACCATTATCTACTTGAACTGTTCTAGATCCTACAACACTAAGAGATCTATCATCACCAACAAATATTTTCTTGGTGTTACATTCATTTAGAGCAGAAAATATGTCTTTATCCTTATCCATATGATAAGATTCTCCAAAATCAATAATCCACTCATCAAAAGAAGAAGTAGAAGTTGTATTGAATGAGAAAACAGAAGCAGAAAGTGCATGTCTATGAGAAGAAGAAGAAGTAGAATCAATACTGATGTTGTGTTTCTTCATCGCTGCTTCTAAAGCTGCCATCTTCTTGAAACATTTGGACTCATCATGACCATCTATATCACAAAAGTTGCAATGTCTGTTAGTCTTCTTATTTTTATATTTTGCTCCTTTTTCACCATTAGGAGCTAAAGTTGTCTGAGTTGGCTTGGGACCCTTATGTTGCTTGTTGTTGTAGCAAGGATGTTGCTTCTTGGGATACTTGGGTTTATCTTTCTGTTGGGAAACTAAGACTTTGTTGGAGGTACCTGCAGTCCTGATCACTCCAAGTTGTACAAGATTATCTTCTTCTCTAATCAAAGGAGCACAAAAGGACTCAAGAGTGGGTTTTTGATAAGCTTTCCCTAGAGCCTATCTCATTGCATAAAAGGTATATACAAACATAGAATATGCACTACCTAGCTTAGAAAGAATAAGATATATGCAACGCTCTTCCTCCATTTTTATCTCACGTTCTTCACATAAAATTAGGAGTGTTTTAAACTTAGATATATAGTATCCAAGGAAAGAAAAATCACTTGGACTTAAGGTCAATACTTGATTTTCTAACTGTTGTGATCGAATAATATTGATTTTACCAAACAAAGATTCAATATTTTCCCAAGCTTCTTCAGGGTCATCAATTTCTTTAAGGTGGAACCTTAAATCAAGAGAGATAAACATTCTGATTAGTCCACATGTTTCTTCACTCCTATTAGCCCATTTGACTTTCTTATCATCATTAGTGGGTGTTTTTTCATTTCCCAGGGTAATCCGGTACAAGCCTTTGCTTCTTAATAAATCTTTCATATGAGATTTTCATTGGAAGTAGTTGGTGCTAATAAGAAAAAGATTACTGGAAGAATCCATATTAAATCTGTAGATAATATGGATTTAAAAACTAAAACTAATGATCTGGATGGAAAGATCTCGAAAAATTATGCAGTTTAAAAAAAAACGACACTGAAAACGGACTTCGTATATGAGAGTTATGCCTTTTTAAAAAAATGCATAAACGGTAACCAAAGGACCACGTGGTAGTTACTTTATGAAGTGACCCACTTTTATAAAGAGAAGTGGAGATCACTTTTACAATGAAGTTACTTTATAAAAGAAAATTTGCATGCAAAATAAATAACTCTAAAATAAAATATTAAAGCTACTTATAGTGATTCACTTTTATACTTGAAGTGAAATACACTTTACAATTTTAATATGAACTTTAAAAAAAAAAGTAACAAAAGAAAGACTTGAACTCAAAACCTCTTACTTAATAAGACAACTTTTAACCAAATGGTCTAGCAAAACATATTGTATTGTTTCACAAGAGGATGGGGGTGTTGTTTGTTTTTGTTGACAGCCTTGGAGAGTGTGCTAAAAAAAAACTTTTTCACACAAGAAAAAAAAAGTTGTTTCTCGATGACAACAAGGGTTAGATCTCGGTTATTTTACCCGGAAGATGCACCTTTTCCTATCTGTTTCTGATTTGTCGAGATCGGACAGGGTGCGGGGAAAAGAGCATACACATATACAAAAGAGTAGCAACCTGAAAATAAATAATATTAAACCAAAATAATACTCTGCAAAAAATTTTAAAAATGCATATTCAGGCTTTATACCTCCGGATCTGACTGAAATGGTCATATCTTGGGAAATCATAAACCTTTTCGAGTTAAACGAAAAGTGTTCCTAACTGAAATGAGCGCTTCGAACGCAATGGAGCGGTCCTCTCAGCCCAGAAATATATGAAAATGATAGAAAATGGAGATGAGTCAACTCGGCTTCAAGATCTCGATCTATAACAGGAGCGAGTCTTCAAATAGGCTCTGATACCATGTTCGACAACATAGATATTCCAAAATATGATGAACACCTTCATTAACCACACACACAACCATATCAAATATCAACACATCGATGTTTTGAGGTGGTAAAACCCCTATGGGGCAACATCCACGGCCCCAGCCAATGCAACCACTTGGAGCAGTTTATTAATGCAAAAGAAAAAGATTATAGAGAGATTTTGCAAGAGAGTTTCTCACAATTGATCATCGACAAATGACCCTCCATGCTCTTTAAATACATATCATGGATCAATCAGGTGTTAAGCCACGTATCAATGGTCGTTAAGATTGAGGAGAATATGAACGATCAGATCACTCTATGTTGGGAACATATCGTGACCGTTGGATTTCCTAACTACAAATGCATACTAAATCATACTAAAGAAACACACTTTTACCTAATGACACTTTAGACCAAGTAAATCTTAACTAACTCCTAAGTGTCTAAATATCCTAACAGGTTTTCATTCTTAATTCTTAAGTTGGTATCAGAGTTGTGAGTTAAGAAGAAAAGTTGTTGAAGTCTCTGTTCCATCCTGCCCCTCACATATTATAAAGCATGTCTTTCTGGGAATCTCCTTCTTGCGAGCTTTGAGCGTCGCAGTGAGAATCTTGGGAAAACGATCAAACTCAGTGGCCTCTACCTGAGGCGACCAACTCTCAGGATTCTTGTAGCAGAGAAAGACATGCCTCTCATAGAATTGGATAGATCCCGCAAGCGGCTTCGAGTACATCTCTGGTCGAGCGAAGTCATTCTTGATATCGTTGTTGCGGTTGCTCGTGTCACTGAGAAGAAAGATAGCGTTTGGCAAGTTGTTCGAGGTGCTCCCAATTGTCTGTGCATTTCCAGTAATGCTCCGTCCGGTTCGACACCTAGGGGACTCGAACCATTATTGATGTTGACGAAAGCAGTCAAATCGTCTTGTGCTTCAAACTGTTGTTTCTTGTTTTTGTTGACGAAAGAAGCCGAGTCGTTCCACCCCTTTAAGACGAGCTAGAAGGACGATGTCTGCATGGCGAGCCAGGTGTAGCATGTGCTTCTCATAATTTCCACCACTTCTTTGATTAATATTGATGTAGTTTCTTTGACTAATATCATTCATGCCCAATTGTGGATTCGAAGAAGGAGAAGAGCTCTAATTTTTTTATCATTGATATTGGTAATTTGGTGATTTGAGTTTGTGTAATTTGGTGATTAAAGAGATCAGAAATAAAAAGGATATGTCTTTCTCAACGAAATTTGCAAGGATGGAAAATTTGCTGGCAGAAACGTACCTCAATGAAGCCAACGAGTTAGGTGGCTCGAATTTCATCAATTGGAAATTCAAAATGAAAACCTTGATGGGAGGTTATGACGTATGGACGATCGCGAAAGGAGATGAAGCACGACCCGATGTGACTACAGGTACAACAACAACAACAATCCTAGATTGGGATAAGAGGGAGAACAAAGCCAAGGTATTGTTGAGAATGTTTTTTAAAGATAACATAATTCCACACATTAGAGATGCTAAGACTTTTAGTGAAACCTGGAAAGTACTTAAAGATTTATATCATACTAATAATACAAATCACATTATTTTCCTAAAGAGTAAATTGATAAGTATTAAAATGGATATAAATGAGTCTGTTAGTACTTTTCTTGTCGAATTAAAGAAATGAAAGATAAATTGGGAGATATAGGAGAAAAAGTGTCAAACATTGATCTTGTCACAATTTCCCTAAATGGAATTTTAGAGGACTAACAAATGTTTATAACAGGTCTTGCAGCGAGGGAGAAAGATCCTACTTTTGAGGAACTGACAGGTATATTGTTGCAAGAGGAAGAGAGGCGCACAAATTTGAAGCCTCAGAATTCATACTTAGCACTATGGACAAAGAAGAGATTCCCTAAAGGGAAACCACGAGAAGGAGGCGGAGGAGGAAGTCATTTCCAAAGCCAAATCAAGGCATGCCATCGAATAGAAATGAACCTAAGTGCTTCTATTGTGGTAGGGTTGGGCATCTTGCTAGAGAATGTTATAAGAAGAAAAATGATGATGAGGCTAGACATAAAAATAGAAAACATTTAGGACATTTTGCATAAGAAAACCCGGATATTGATCCAAAAGATCTCAAATTTTTTTATGTCTAATGCTGCACTATTTGCTGAAATTGATTATGTTGATGCATGGTTTGTTGATTCTTGAGCTTCAATTCACATGACATGTAACAAGAAGTGGTATATAAACTTTAAAGAAACACATAATGGTGCCCATATTTATCTTGGAGATGATTATTTCTATCAGATCAAGGGATATGCAGATATTCCAGTAACACTTCTGAATGGTACTGTCAGACACATTTGCAATGTTGTGTATGTCGCTAGGATAAATAAAAATTTGATTTATGTGTCCACAATTATAGATCATAATTTGAAGCTCGAATTCTTCAAGACACGTTGTATAGTGAAGGACTTGCAGGATCATTACAACATTGTTGCCTTAGGAGTCAGAGTTAGAGGTATGTACAAACTTGATGTCACCAACAAGAATCATCAAGCATTGACTTATGCAACTATGCCTACAGAAACTCTTTGGCACCAAAGGTATGGTCACATTAATTATCATGATTTGTTGTTATTACAAAAACAAAGTATGGTTGAAGGACTCCCTATGTTGAAGAATGAGTATGTTGCTTGTGAAGGTTGTGCATTAGGAAAGATGCAAATAGATGAATTCCCCTCTAATCCTGATAGGATAAAAAGATATATATTAGAACTTGTGCACATTGATGTTTGTGTACCAATGCAGACAAGGTCGTTAGGAGGTGCTTATTAATTTCTTATTGTTTATTGATGATTGCACAAGGTACACATGGGTGTATTTCCTTAGGAAAGAGAGTGATGTTTTTGAATACTTCAAGCAATTTAAAAACATGGTGTAGAAGCAAACCAAAAAACCCATCAAAATCGTCCGCTCAGATCAAGGGAGAGAGTACAGATTGGGGAGCTCCATCAAGTATTGAAAATATCATGGAATAGTACAACAATTTATAGTACCCCACACTCCACAACAGAACAAAGTTGGATAAAGTAAAAACAAAACTCTGGTGGAGTGTGCACGAAGTATGATGAAAGGTAAGAATATCTCAAATGCTTTTTGAGATGAGGCCATTAGCACTGTTGTTTATTTAAAGAATAGAAGTCCAATAAGGTGTCTTGATCATAAAACTCCTTTCAAAGCCTTGTATGATTCTAAACCAGCAGTTAATAATTTAAGGATATTTGGGTGTAAGGCTTTTGCACATATTCCAAAGGAGAACAAAAAGAAGCTTGATGCTAAATCTATCAAATGTATTTTTATAGGGTACTATTCAGAATTTAAATCATATAAACTGTTTGATCCATCTACTCACAAAGTGTTTGCAAGTAGAGATGTAATCTTCCATGAACAGGCAGAAGGAAACAATGAAGACAACAATCATGAGGGATGGCAAGTACTTCTTGAATATGAGGAGGTCAAAGAAGAGAAGCAACAACAGGAAAAGGCACCCAATGTCATGGATACATCCAGCAGTGAAGAATAATCTTCACAAAACAGAGAAGAAGTCACCAATCAATTGAGAAGATCTTCACGACAGGTTCGTCCACCTGAAAAATATAAAGATTATTCCCTAATGAGTAATATTTCAAATGTCATAGAACCCATGAGTTTTAATGAAGCTAATGAACATGACGAGTGGAGAAAAACAATGGAGGAAGAATATGACTCTATAATGAAAACCAAAACTTGGGAATTGACTGAATTGCCTAAAGATAATAATCCCATGGGATGTAAATGGATATACAAACCTAAATTCAAAGAAGATGGTAGTATAGATAAATATAAATCCATATTGGTGGAAAAATTTTATTCACAGAAAGAGGGCATTGATTATGCAAAAACATTTGCACCAGTAGCTAAATTAAACACTATAAGAATGTTAATTACACTAGCTACAAAGTAGCATTGGAAGCTTAACCAATTAGGTGTAAAATATGTTTTTCTGAATGGTGAGTTAAAGGTGGAGGTTTACCTTACTCAACCAGAGGGGTTTGTGAAAAGTGGTCAGGAACATTTACTGTGTAAATTAAAGAAAGCATTGTATGGAATGTAATGGGCACATAGGTCATGGTATGAGAAGATAGATTTCTTCTTTCTTCAACGGGGTTTTATGAGGATCAAAAGTGATCCAAATATGTATACCAAGTTTGATGAAAATGGGCATGTTGTATTGATTTCCTTATATGTTGATGATTTAATTATTACAGGAAATTCAGAAAAATTGATTAGTGGAATTAAGAAGCAAATGTCAGAGGTATTTGGAATGAAAGATATTGGTGAGTTACATTATTGCTTCGGTCTTGAAGTTTGGAGAAATGATGGTCAAACCTTTGTGTCTCAAGGTAAATATGTCAAAGAAGTACTTAAGAAGTTTAAAATGGATAAGTGTAAAGTTTCTTATGTTCCAATGCAGCAGAACACAAAATTTTACTATGATGATGGTTCGAAGGAGGTAAATGATATAGTGTATAGACAGATGGTGGGAAGCTTGAATTATCCTACTACTAGCATACTATGTTAGTGTGTTAAGTCATTTTATGGCTAAACCTCTAGAAAGCCATTGAAATGAAGCGAAAGGGGTACTCAGGTATCTCAAAGGTAGAGTTGATTATGGAGTTAAATATACCGATTCATTCGATGTTGAGCTAACAGGTACTCAGATTCAGACTGGGCTAGAAATTCGGATGATCGAAGATCTACTACAGGTTATGTCTTTGGCATTGGATCCGATATTGTTTCATGGAGCAGTAAGAAACAACCTAGTGTATCTTTGTCATCCACTGAAGCATAATATAAAGCGTTGTGTGCAGCAACTTGTGAAGTTGTTTGGTTGAGAAGACTACTTCAAGATGTTGGAGAATAACAAAAGAAAGCTACGATAATCAAATGTGATAACCAGAGCTGAATCAAGTTGGTAAATAATCCAGTTTATCATTCTAGGACAAAGCATGTTGATACTCAGTTCCATTTCATTTGATAATGACATTGCTTTAATGTATTGTAATACTAGTGAAAATGTTGTTGATATTCTCATTGATTAATTGAACGAAGCTTGGCTTTGCTTCCCCAGTATCCAATTGCTGGGATTTTTTTTTCATTCTTAATTCTTAAGTAATATTAAGTAGGTTTCAACCATATAAACCTTCCATCAAATATCATTTTTTAAACCTGAAACTACTTTTTAAGTTTTAATACTTTCAACCATATAAACCATCCAACAAATATCACTTTTTAAATATGAAACAAGCTTCATAAGTTTTAGCATCTGTAGAGGATAGTAAGCAGGTTTCAACCATATAAGCCATCCAACCAATATCACTTTTAAAACTTGAAACAACTGGTTCAAGTTTTACCAGCTATAGATGATAGTAAGCAGTTTTCAACCATATAAACCATCCAGCCAATATCACTTTTAAAACTTGAAACAATTGGTTCACAATCGTAGATAACATAAATACAAGGTAAAATTTAGTTCTTCCCAATACAGATACAATCCATAAATAATAGCTACATAATTGCCTTTTCTGCTTCTGTACTTTTATGTTGAGAGGCTCATACTATAATGCAAGGAAGGGAATCCATGCAGAATTCATCCCTCTTTGTATTTATAACATTGAGACTAAGATATTGTTTATCCATGTATAGGGTAATGTGAGGGTGAATGAGGATAGGGTGAGAGGTGAAGTTGTACCACTGATGGAAGAACATTGATATTACTATTTTCAGAACTCCATATCTTGGCATAATTGGATAGATAATTGTTACAGAAGTTGCATGGAAACATGAATTTTTTTTTGTTTATGTAAATCACCTTCTTGTTTAACTCGGTGTCCATTAATGTTTAATTACTTTTTTTTGTTTAATTACTTTTTTTTATAGTTTATCTGGTTGTGTTATTGTGTTTTTTTGTACTTTATAGTTTTTCGAGCAACCATTCCATCGTCTGTAGCAGGAAAGAAAACCAATACGAGAGTAGAAAACAGAGCACATGAGCATATAATTAGTACCAATAAGTTGAGCGCACACACACATATATACACACACAGTTATAGGCAGAGCAATTGTTGATCGCTGACTAAATTCATGTTGTATAAATTTCGCTATCTATAAAGCGAAATTGGCACGACAATACAAGAAAAGCCACGAGATTAGTAGACTCCAAACCTATGCATTTGAATGTAACATCTTTGAATACAACATTTAAATCTACGACGTTGTAGGTTATTGATTGACTTTGGACATTATTTCATAGTAACATACGTTGAATTCAGGCCATCACGGTATATAGTATAATAGGCACCCATCTTGATCTTACATATATCTATATATAGAACCAATCATGGTCAATTTGGAGAACATAAAATAATACTCAAATGCCCATTCCTGGTGTCTCGTCGTTATCTATTAGCTAGATTATACTATGGCTATGATCTGGTTTGATTCTGCGAAAAATAAATACAGAAGGGTGCTCATTTTAATTTTACAAATAAGATCATTCTCTGATTTTATATAGTAGAGCTTAATCACAAAGGAGGGTAATATAATTTAAATCATTAGACAGTTTTTGAAGAGCATATCAATCATCCCTATTATTGTAGAGTAGTGTCTCATATTGGAGAAATGTATAAACCAACCAGCATGCACGTTCTTGTTTTCTAATTACTAAATTTCTTCATGATGAAGAATTTAACCGTGAAATTCCAACCCTTCAAGTCGCCTCGGTGAGTCGTTGTTCGTCTTCTGGAAAGCATAGAGTTGTGTTCAATAGTAGAAATACTAACTTTTGACTAGAGAAATAATAATTTTTGAGTGTAAGGAAATTACAATATATATTACCAACATCGTTTTTACTAATGTAATTGTGCTTTAGGGTTTAACTCGCCTTAAAAAGAAGTCACATGGAAAGCGAAAAGAAAATCAACTCTTTATTTCTTTAGTTCAGATCTCATGGGTTACAAGTCTACTTAGGATAGAATTTTATTTACTACAATATTTACATAGGTGTTGTTAAAATGGTTGACAACAAAACCCCGGATTCGAGGAACAATTGTCTACCTTAGCTCTACTTCTTTCTGTTCGGTTGTGCATGCGTTAATTTCGTTGGAGCATGCATAAGAGAGCATTTACTGCTTAGTTAATAAGTTGTTTGAGATTTGACTATACACCTAGGAGAATGTGAGAAGAGGGAAGGGGTTATAAAACTATAAATGAATATGAGAAGCATCGATACATGATTAGTGGACATGATTAGTGGAATTTCTCATATAGGCTGGCTTCTCCCTTCTTTTTCCCATGCTTACTTGGGCCTTGGAATCCTTTAGATATGTCCTCACCCTCAAGGGAAAATCTGATGAGCTGTTGGATGTCCTCTTCATGAATTGGATATGTTTTATCAAGCCATAAGCTTTTTTCGTGCACCCGACTGATCAGAAACTTGGTGCACTGCGCAACCTCACCAGTGGTCACGAAGACCAGTAGATCCCTGAGGTGCATAATGGTGGAATTAAATAAGTTGATGAAGACTGGTTTTGGGACAAACTGCATGCCCCCCACTGAGTCTACAGCCAAGTCCCAAAACACACTAATATCCATTTGAGAAAACAAGACTTGGTCAGTCAGGTCGAGGTCGAGGAGTTTTGCTTGCTCGACCTTTCCCTTAACATCGCCCATGAACTCAACCCTAGGATCATATGGTTCCTCTGGAATTGTCTCTTTGGGAGTCGAAATTCGGCATCCTTCTACTCTCGGTATGTTGGCTCCGGAGCGTTGATAAACTAAATGAGTTAGGGGTTGGGGTTGGGACTGGGGAGCGGAGGACTTCACAGAGTAGGCTAGGGTGCAGATAGCTCAAAATAGAGGGTTGTTGAGATAAACATTGAGTCTCTCCCTTGGGTTCGTGAGATATTATAAACAGGATATCTGGAGAGCCCTGTAATCACTCATAAATACACTCATCATTAGGCCAGCAACACAATCTCAGACTCCAACGTCCGATGGGACTGATAACGGGGTAAAATCCCTAAGGTGATATTTCAATTTAATGAATAGACTGACAGGGACGTGGCCGACCTGAGGGGATTACCGTTTTAACTGTTGAGAATCCCGGCGAGGATATTGATGGCATCTACACGTATCACGTGTTTATGGTTTGACAGAATGTTCTAACAGGTTACTGTAGCTACCATAAAGGGTATGACTAGACATGATGTGAATGGTATGTGGGTTGTGATACAGTTCGGATTCGCCCCCCCTCCAACCACAATGAGGCTCTTCATCATGTTTAATGACCTCATTTAATGTAATGGTGACTCGTCCGACCCTGTGCAGCTAAGTCAACATTTCTTCATAGAAGCAACACTTAGACGGAAAGAAAAAACACATGTCGTTGTGCCACTATGCACACTCCTATGTTATTAAATGTATTAAAGAAATTACTGAAAATCTAAATCTAACTAATGTACAAGCTCCCTTGGACTGAAGAAACATTTCTTTGGTTCAAACATGAGAGATGTAAGGCTTCAGGCGGACACCATTCACCCAACCTGGTCGAAGGATATTGTCCAGTTGCGCTAGCTTGACTGCATCAAAGTGTCAGATTTCCACAACTATGAATGGACCCAACCAATGCATGGGCAACTTGCCTGGATGCTTCTGATACCGGTTGTCGTAGAGTAATACCTTATCCCCTTGAGTAAAGATTTTGGACTTGATGTGTTTGTCATGACAAGATTTATGTCTAGCTTTTCCAACTGTCTGATGAAAATCTCCTAAAAATATCGCTTCCTCAAGTTCTTGCAAGTTTGCAATCCTTTGCGCAACTGATTCGTCATCTTTCATGTGTGTAGCTTGTGTTATATAGAGACTAGGGGTGATAAACTTTGTAGGTAAAACAACTTCTTTCCCATAAACCAACTGAAATGGGGTATACATGTGGAGCTTCTTTGTGGTAGTCCTATAAGCCCCCAAGACTACTGAACTCTATCATCCTAGTCTTCCCTGTTTGCGCAACATAATTTTGTCAGTCCTCTTTCCATAATTTTAGTGAATGCCTCCACTGTGCCGTTAGCTTGTGGATGATAAGGACTACTCTTATGGTGTTGTATAAGAAATTTTGTTGTCAACATTGTGATTGTGTTGTTGATAAAGTGACTACCTTGATCACTAGTCAGGCTTCTAGGGCAACGAAACCGAGTAATAACGTTTTCAGAAATAAATCTAGCAGCTATATTTGTTGAACAATCTTGAATTGCCTCTGCTTCATCCAATCTCATGAGGTAATCCGTTGCGGTAATGATGTATCTGGCCTTTGAATGCTTATCTGACTAGTTGATCGGTCCAATTAAGTTAACAACCCATTTCTCAAATGCCTGAAGTGCTCTAACTGGCTGAAGGGGTAATTCATCTCTACATCATGGCTTCCCTACTCTTTGGCAGGTGTCACAAGATCTAGCATAATCTTTAGCATCTTTAAATAATGTATCCCACCATAATCTAGCTTGAAGTACCTTGTGTGCAGTAGCTTTACCTCCAACATGTCCTCCTGCAACTCCATTTTGGCATTCCCACAAGATATCTTGCCTCTCGTGGTTGAAGACACGTCTCCTGAGGATGATATCTAGTCCCAATTTGTAAAGTTGACCCGCAATTAGTCGAGAGTCGACTTCTCGAACCACCATATGTCATTTTTGGGTTGCGGAGTAAGTTTCTAGAAGGTCCCTATACTGAGGAAGACAATAAAGTCTTCAAGATAATATGGGATGGCCTCAATTCGGAAGAGGTCTTCATCTGGGAGTTAATCATCCACTACTCCACCACTGCTCTTGAAAGAGTAGTAACCACCAGGTTTAACAATTACTTCGAATGAAAACTCTTGAAAGAGTAGTAACCACCTACAAATCCTTCCTTCAAGTATTGGTTTATTGACTAGGTACTTCAACGCGGAGTGGTCAATAAAAAACTTGAAATGAGAGCCTAAAAAATAGTGTCTAAACTTTTGTAATACATAAATCATATATATACCTTCCCTTTTGGTGGTTGTTTAGTTGCATTCAGCTTGTGAAAGCATTCGACTGGAAAAATAGACAGGGTGGTCCATATTTCCTTCCCTTGGTTGTGCTAAAATGGCTCCTAGGGCGATGCCTGAATCATCCACATTTACATGGAATTCAATTTTCTAATTGGGAAATATCAATATAGGTGCAGTACTTAGTTTTCATTTGAAGATGTCGAATGCTTTGTCACATTCTGGTGTCCATCGAAATATTTCAGACTTCTTCAACAATTATTTTAGGGGTGCAGTAATAGTTGCATATCTTCTGATGAACCTATGGTAATATCCTGTATGTCCCAGTGTAGAGAGAAAAAATTTAGCACATGTAGGTGGTGGCATGTTCACAATGACTGCAACTTTAACTAGGTCTACCAGGACTCCTTCCCGACATACGATATGGCCTAGCAGATTGCCATGTGGTATGTAGAAGATGCACTTCCTTAGGTTCAGAGATATCTGAAATTCTTGACATCTGTCAAACATTAATCAAAGTATCCCTACATGTTCCTTTAATAGGTTGTATATTGTCCAAACGTCCATGTGGATGAATTCTCGAAATGCTGCTATTACGAATCGAGAGAACAGTGCAGGGGAATTCTTTAAGCCAAAGAGCATTACATTGTATGTGAATGTTCCTCACTCAGTTATGATTGTGGTTTTCTTCTTGTCTTCCTCTAGAATTCTGACTTGGTGATATCCTAAGAATCCGTCTGTAAACGAATAAGATTGTTTTCCCGCAACCTGATATCACTTAAAGGTTTTGGAAACAGATCGTGCACACATGAAAAATTCATACTTTTGTAGTCCACATAGACCTGGATGTCTTATGTATCCTTCTGGCTCTGGATAACTATGGGGTAATCCACTCTGCTTCTTCGATCAGGAAAATAAGTCATGCCGCAAGCATTTTGTCTACTTCCTTCTTGACCTTTTCTTTTATTTTAGGATTAAGGCGGTATGGTTTGTGCTTCATAGGTTTTGAGTTGGGTTATAACTCGATTTTCATTTCTCCCATGGATCCTTTTATACCTTGCATTTTTTATCATGTTTTTGGGAACAAATCCTCATACTCCCGCAACAAGTTGTGGACTTCATTCATAGTCTGATCATCCCAGTAATCTCCTATGGAATCTATCTTAGGATCATTTGTACTCCCTATATTAAATTTTCGCAACTTTAGTGGATGGTTATAGGAGCTACAGGTGTGACTAGGTATAGTATCATGAATCTCTCTACTGCCTTCGGTTTCTTTAATAGTTAAGTTTCTAATTCTTTTAAGTCATCGGGCTTTTCCAGGTCTTTCTCAACTTTGCAGCAAGCTATAAGTATCTTATCAGATTCATGATTCAGACTAGACTGAAGTAATTGAACATGGTTAGCACATACTACTGGGCTTGATCTTTGTTAGCAAATATCAGTAAAAATCATTTCTCGGATTCTTTGAAGGACTGTGTTGAGCTCAGGGTACTTACTTGTAAAGGAGAATTCCTTGCAAAAATGGTCTTGTAAGGTCTTCCAACAACTTGTTTATCTTCTGGTCTCTTCATGTGTGTACCAGGATTTTGGGATTGGACCTAGTGAGAAGAGAAATACCTAAACTCATAGGTGATAGGGTACTTCTGCAACTTGCCATTGTTTTAAACAGTGCTCAGTATGCACTTTGAGGTTAGATTGTCCATCAAACAGTTGTGCATCTTGAAAATATATATTCATCTCTTCTTTTAGTTGATCCCTACTTTGGAATTGACATCGAATGTCTTACTTTGCATCTTCCCACTCCATAATCAAGGGTCTATGAGTGGCCCACCATCTAGTGGGGGTATCCTGCAAGGCTAAGTCAAGAACTGAGATCCTTTGATCCGCTGCAATTTTTTCTTCCATACTGTTAATAAAATTGTGTACCTCTGAGGTACCATCATATGTTGGGTGTTCTCTGATATCAGTTCCAATCCATCTCGCTGCTCAAACAATTGTGCATCGTCTTGAGAATCGTTCGTATGAGCCTTGCTGCCAACTGTCAAATGCTAATTCCGAATCCTCGTCAGTAGATTGTATTCTTCTCCAACTTATCGATCCATATGCAGTGGGATTTATGTACGGATCTAAGGGTTGAATGGTTCAGTGTATCTAGGCCCTAAATACAGATCTAAGGGTTGTACCCCTTTTATCCCATTCGCTTCAAACGCCACGGTGTCCTTCTTTAGATCAATGATAGCATAGTTTTCGTATGGCCAATCAATTCCGAGTAGAGGAGGGTAAGGATCCTTATCTCCCATGATTTCAATTATTTCGAAATCAATTGTGGTTTTAACTCCCGCAAAATCTATTTCTACATTTTCCAGCCTTCCTACTAGGAAAATGCAGTACTGGTTTTCCATTCTCAACTGGATGGGGGAATACACTAACTGAGGTTTTCCCAAAGCTTCCCATGTATTATTGGGTAGGATGTTGACATCAGATCCCAAATCTAGCATGACATCCTTAATTTCCAAATCATATAGCTAGGCTTCTAACCTAAATTATTTTCTTGTTGGCACCTTTCTTCTTTGTATTCTCTGGGTATTCTTCTCAGGGAGGTTGGTCGTTATGATGGCTTATGGGGTTCCCTCATCTCCCAGTATTAGGTACAAGGTGTTGCACTGTAACTTATTTGTAAGTTGGTCATCCCCAAGGATATCAAAGAGCAATTGAAACCAAATATTGATTACGTTTTGAGACTTCTCAGGGTGTCTCTTTGAAATCACAGGGTTTCTAGGCATCGGTGGTGAGGTAGGGGCTTGCACAAGTTTAGGTTGAAAGGTGACTTTAGGGAAATTCTCCACTATTTATGGAATAGGGATACTCTTAAACATTTCTATTGCATCTTTGAAGAACATTTTTTTTTCAACGGGTCATACCTATCATCCTTGGGAGCTGCTTTTTGAATCTTGGGATGGTTGTTTGCATCTACCCCAGTTTTTGCTCATTCGCGAGTAACAATGTTGATTTTAGGTAGTTGTCCCTTGATTCCCTTTTTCAGTTCGGAACCTATGAATTTATCTCCTTGTTGACGAACCCGATCTTCCCATTTCGCGATCAGTTATGGGCACTCTTCGGTTGCATGCCTGTTAGTTTTGCAGTGAGAGCACCATGGTCGTCTTGGGTGAGGGAAATCTCTAGCCAAGTGACCTTTTTCATTGTAGTTGTAACATTTTCCTGGCCCTCTTCCCCCATTTCTTCCTCCTCTAAATCCACCTCTGCCCCCAACTCCCTGGCCTCTTCTAGGTCCTTGGGGAGTTTCGTTGATTCTAAATGTTGTTCGATCTAATCTGTCAGCAAACACATCCAATGCTCTACATTGATTTGTAGCATGTGTTGTAGATGCACATAATTCACAATGTATTGTATTGGGCACAATCGTATACTTTTGCATGATAGGACACTGCCTCGACGCATGCCCATGTGTCCGACAAATCTCACAATACTCAGCTAGTCGAGATCATTGATTTCATGGAAATGAATGGTATAGCCCTGGTGCATGGAATGGTGGAGTCATAGATACTTGCGCAACTCCTCATGTTGGCCCTAGAGAGGGTCCCATCGAATTGTGAGGAGTTCCCATTCCCCTCATGCGTGAACATTCATTTTCCAAATGCCCCTCTGTGTAGCATCTTGTGCACCAAACTTGAGATCGTCCTGGTCTTGGTATAGTTAATTCTTAAATCTTCTCCATTACTGCCGATATATGTCCCTAGAGTTGCGACAAATTTGTGTCCACTGGAGTTTTGGTCACCCTGAGACTCCCTGGATAACCTGCCATGGATTTGATTTTCATAAACTATTCCAAGGCGTCTGTTAAGGTGGCTATTCGTTGTTGTGTTATAAGAATTCTCGTCAGAGGTAGTAGTCCTTGGATGTACCATTCCCTCTGGTGATATTCGTGAATTTGATGCGCTAACCTTCCCTTTGTTGAATCTCCCGCAACTCAAAGAGAGCTTGTTTCTCTAACTGAGGTATTTTGAATTTAGCGATGAACTTCAAATGAACCTGGGCAAGGGTGAATGCTTGTCCTTACACCCCTGGTTCAATATCCTTCATGTACCATTTGAGGGCACGACCCCTCAAGGTAGTCTGAAATTATACTAAATTGTTTGCATCGAGAGTCCCTCTAGATCTCCAGATGGCTTCACATAGGAACTAATGTTTCTCTACATCCTCGTCCCCTTTACCCCATAATTCTAGGTATCAGGAAATCGAGCATCTCGTATTTCTAGCAATTCTGAGTCTTATTGTTCTTATTAAAATGAAACCTAACGACCCTGGTTGCGATATGCCAGGGGATCCCAATATCCTCCCAGTGTTTACACTTGCAGACTATGAATGACCAACTGAATGTGATGGAATAGAACTAGCATAAGTATGCAGTATATATATAACCACGAGTATAGAGGGAACCTGGGGAACGAGTGCATTAGGGTTGGTTCCACTAACTTCTGGTCGGGTTTCTTTGATTTGGGGGGTCTCGTTTTCTTCCTCTAGAGTAGCCTTCTCGGCCTAATTCTCGATGTTTCCTGATATTAGGGTTGAATATTCTCGGTCTTCTGCAAGATCCAGACCTACTCCATCTTCCCTTGCTTCTACACACTCTTCTTCTTGTCCACCCACCTGGGGAATGTTTTTTCTCTACGCTTCCCTCTGCTATAATCTTAGACTGGTCAGCCTTTCTTCTCTTCTTACCTTCCTCGACTCTTCCTTCTTTCTTTCATCTATTCCTCTTGATCCAATTTCTTTATGCAACACCTCAGACTTCTTTGCTGCTTTCTTTACCTTTCCATGCCATCACTTCTCAACTATGGCGACTCTCCTCAAGGATCGCTCGTTTCTTGCATTATTTTCTTGATCTTCCCCCATTTGTCAAAGAACCCTTTCCCCTTCTTAGGTCATGATCCTACTCGAAAATCACCCTACCCCAAGCGTAGGTGTTTAGGTTTCCATCTCAGTCGAGGGAACAGTCAACATCCCCTCCTCCATCAGGAATGCTTTGATCCACGGGGGAATTTCCATCAACAGTCTCTCGCGTGCACCTTTCTTGAAAATTTCTTCCACCCACGAAAAAGATCGGTGATTCTAAGCTGTGAATTCAACGATGTACCATTCTAGAGTTGTGTTAACCTAGAAATCAACTGCTCGCGTAATCTGGTGATCCAACCGATGAAGTGTTGGGACCTTCTTTGTGTCCCAAGTACAGGTCTTCTTAACGCGTTCTTTGAATTCAACAACCTGTTGTAGTCAATCTATCCAATGGAATATTTCTTCCGGGAATTTTACCTAGAATATCTCATACTGGTCACTCGATCTTTCTGAATAAAAGACATAATCTCTTGTATCGCTCACGCTTTTTCCTCACAACTCTTCTTCCTTCCATATAAAGGAATCAAAATTTCGGTCCCACCATTGCCGAATGTTAGATCTATAGATCCACAGAAGCATTATCCTTACAAGTTCCCTTTTAGAGCATAGGTCTCGGAAACATAACCATTTTGTTGGCACAAAAGTGATCAGACCAGGGTCCTCTTCAAGTTACCAACAAAAGGTACCGATGTAGTCTAGTGCGCTGACATTTTCATCTTCCTGGGAGGGAAGAAGTCTCACCAGAAGCACAACCGAGACGAATAGGAGAGGGAAGGGTAAGGAGAATACTCAGACATATATCCAAAGTATCAAGATTCATATTATTCCTGCCCAAGATAGTTTAAACCAATTGTAGTTCTGAACATTTCCTAGTTGAGAATGGAGAAATAGAGTTGCGCCAACATTCACATGAAATTTATAATCCTTTAAGCATACCAGATATAAAAGATAACATAGCATACATTCAATAGAATCAAGAAGCTAAATACACAAGATATTTTCAAAATAGTTGGGTCTCCCACTATATTATCATACAACGGGTTTCTTCTCAAAATACAAGATCAACTTGAGTCACATATACAATTGGTCATGCCAAAGATAATCAACAAGTGTTTCTGCACTACTGTGAGACAGGGTTATCTCAGTCCCTTGCTCTTTCCAACACTGCAATACTACATGACTCTATTACATTATCAGTCTGGTTCCTAACCCAGATCTTAGGACTTAGCTAAGCTAACAACAACAAAAAGTCGAACTAGACCTAGACTTGAATTCGACCTTTCCCAACATGTCTAAGCTTAACCAGACTCAAGAGCAACAACAACAAACATAATAATAACGATAATCCCCATCCCCCTTTTACAATCATATTGATCCCATATGTATAATCTGATCCAAGCTTGCTGGTTGAGAACCCAAGAGTTCTCTCCTCTTCTTGATTCAGTTGCAACCTCTTTCTCCAAAACTAGTGTTGTGATATCCTTCCAACTGTTTTATGTTCTAACTGTTTCTTGTTGCGCATTCCCCTTTCTTTGTTTTTTGTTCTTTCTTTTGGTCGTTTCTCTGGCTCTGAAATAGCTTGCACAACTTCTATTCATCAAAACGAAGGGCCCAACACCTCTATGCTTGTCGGTTTAATTGGAGAGAAGATGTACACATCATAGATATTTTTGAATTAAAGCTCTAATATATGTTCTTAATCTCCTCCATGTCTTCCTCCAAAATTCCATTAAACTTGGAGGGCTTTTCACCTCCTCGACTCAATAAATTCTAACTCCAACTCTAGCACACCCTTAGCCTTATGCTCCTCACATCTTCTAAAATGCTTCATTTTAAGGGGCTTCCAACAAAAGTTTAGAGTTGGAGGGGTCTTTATCCAATAGATTTTTAACATTTTCTAAATCTCTTAAGTATCACGTATCCTTCCTTCTTTCAACCTACCCCATTTCAAATAAATTTGATTATTCACTTCCCACCATAAGATCTCCACTATCATTTGCAAGTAAAGGAACAAGAATAAATAATTCATGTATTAATAAATGATAATCTTCAAAGTCTAAATGAGAAACAATGAGCTTAAAGGGAATCCCTTTAGGTCCATCCTAAGCTTCAACAAGGATAACATAATAGGAAGAAAGTTTGACCCCAGAGCTCATAACTAGATGTTGACTTAACTTCCTCTATAATGTGCAAAATCCACACAAACCTTAGGTCCATAAAATCTGTCTAGATTGACTTAGGTATGTGTATTGCTTTGTCTGCTATTAGACTAGGTGAACCATCTCCAAAAATCGCTCGGCATATTAGGCTTAAAAATGCATGAAAAATCTTCTCTGCTTTAGTTAGCGCAGATATCGCAGTATAACAAATTTTAATTGAAATGAAAGGAATCAAACTTCTTTTCCAACAGATTTTACTGGCATTTTATTGCAAGCGATACCGATTTGATCTTTATGACGAAGAATAAATGTAAGACAAAGCTTATTGATTTAGTGTAATATGGTCATGAAAAACAGAGCAGTTTATCTTCAAACGGCAGTTTCAAATTCAGAAATTTTACAGCGTGTAATATGGTCACGAAAAACAGAGCAGTTTATCTTCAAACGGCAGTTTCAATTCATAGTTGGGAAAATAAAACCCAGAGTACAGTTTCAAAGCGTCTGCTGGACATGTATTTAGGCGCATGTCCTGACAGCTTGACGAGTAGTGGAATTGTCTATTTGAAACTGAATCGAGTATCGTTAATTTGGTCCCCCGCGAGAAGTAGCTGAATGGTTCTTTAGGATATTCTCTCGAAGTTCCGCTATATCACTTTCACCAAAATGGTCTTCCGGTATATAGTAACCTGTTACAGGATCGGGCATCCAAGACCTCTGTCTATAACCTGAACCAGCTTTATCATCACCTTGTTTTGGGTCCGCCTGAATTAATCGTGCGGACAATTCTACTTTGCCTGCTACTACGCTGTATTCACGCCTGCAACGGAACAAAAGAAAGGGAATCAATAACCCTAGTGCTAAATTAGAATTTATTTCCCAGATTTAAAGGAAACTTACATAGTTTGAATGGGCAGATCTGATCCCAAACCAAATCCATGATTTCCAAAGCGAGACAGAGCACCGACAGTCACAACCTTCATGTGAAGAAGAGATCTCGCCATTGAAAATAATGAGAAATTAGTGGGGCTACAAAGAAGTGTATCGCCCAATTCCAAATTCCAATGGTGATTTTTGGAGTCGAGGGAGACATGGGCTATTCAAGTTATTTTAAGAGACAACAACGAATATGCGAAGATGGTTCAATTTGGTGAGACGTCTTTGAATTCTTGACTTGCCGTCGTCAACTTTCAAAAAAGCAAATATACAACACACATCCCCATCAGGCCTGGAATTTCAAATTTATTTTACCTGTCAAGTGCAAATTTGATTACAGGTGTTCGTTTTTCATACCTGTCATTTTACGTTTTATGTAGATTTATAAGTATCAATTTTTTTTTACATTATATGTTAATTTTCATGCTGAACATACAATTTTCTATAATATAAAATAATCCAAAACACACTCAACAAAAACATTAATAATTAAATCAACATTAATAATTAGTAACTTGTATTATCAAAATGAAGCATTGTTGAATATTACATAGTACACACTGTACTTCAAAATTTTCTTTTAAAGAGTAATCACTCTAGTGAGATTTTACAAAAGAAATATCTTA
>JASDQU011506642.1:17370-40150 GCA_032191745.1 Picea mariana | reverse complement strand
CCCACCCTCTATACAGAGGGTGGGAGGGAGGAGGAGGGGGCATAATAATAATAAAGTTTATCTAATAATTATAATAAAGTTTATCTAATAATGCCCCACCCTATATAGAGGGTGGGAGGGAGGAGGAGGGGGCATAAAAATAATAAAGTTTATCTAATAATGCTCCACCCTCCCACCCTCTGGGAGGGGGGGGGGGGCATAATAATAATAAAGTTTATCTAATAATACTCTACCCTCCCACCCTCCCAGAGGAGGGTGGAGCATTATTAGATAAACTTTATTATTATTATATAATAAAGTTTATCTAATAATGCCCCTCCACCACCCCGCTCACCCTCCCTCCCAACCTCTATATAGAGGGTGGGCGAGGTGTTGGAGGGGCATTATTAGATAAACTTTATTATATAATAATAATAGAGTTTAGTGGGAGGTGGGGGCATTATTAGATAAACTTTATTATATAATAATAATAAAGTTTATCTAATAAAAAGTTTATAATAATAAATTTTATTATTATATAATAAACTTTATTATATAATAATAATAAAGTTTATCTAATAATGCCCATAAACTTTATTATTATATAATAAAGTTTATTATATAATAATAATAAAGTTTATCTAATAATGCCAGAGGGTGGGAGGAGGGCGACATTATTAGATAAACTTTATTATATAATAATAATAAAGTTGATCTAATTATGCCCATAAACTTTATTATTATATAATAAACTTTATTATATAATAATAATAAAGTTTATCTAATAATGCCTCCCCCTCCCACCCCGAGGGGAGGCATTATTAGATAAACTTTATTATTATTATATAATAAAGTTTATCTAATAATGCCCATAAACTTTATTATCATATAGGGGGAGGCATTATTAGATAAACTTTATTATTATTATTATATAATAAACTTTATTATATAATAATAATAATAAAGTTGATCTAATAATGCCTCCCCCTCCCACCTTCTATAGAGGGTATTATAATAAAGTTTATCTAATAATGTGCCCCCCTCTATATATTATATACTAAAGTTTATTTAATAATGCACGCCCCCCTTCCACCCTATAGAGGGTGGGAGGGGGATCACATTATTAGATAGAGGGTGGCAGGGAGGAGGCATTATTAGATAAACTTTATTATAGAGGGTGGGAGAGGGGGTGCATTATTAGATAAATTTTATTATTATAATAAAGTTTATCTAATAATGCACCCCCCCCTGCCACTATAGAGGGTGGGAGGAGGCGGCATTATTAGATATAGATAAACTTTATTATTATAATAAAGTTTATCTAATAATCCCCCCCCTGCCAAGGGGCAACATTATTAGATAAACTTTATTATTAGATAAAGTTTATTATTATAATAAACTTTATCTAATAATAAAGTTTATCTAATAATGCCGCCCACCCCCACCCTCTATAGTGGGAGGGGTGGGGCATTATTAGATAAACTTTATTATAATAATAAAGTTTATCTAATAATGCACCCCCTCTATAATAAAGTTTATCTAATAATGCGCCCACCTTCTATACGGGGGGCATTATTAGATAAACTTTATTATAATAATAAATTTTATCTAATAATGCACCCCCTCTATAATAAAGTTTATCTAATAATGTGTCCACCCTCTATAGGGGGGCATTATTAGATAAACTTTATTATAATAATAAAGTTTATCTAATAATACACCCCCTCTATAATAAAGTTTATCTAATAATGCACCCCCTCTATAATAAAGTTTATCTAATAATGTGCCCACCCTCCTACCTTCGGGGCCGCATTATTAGATAGAGGGTGGGAGGGGCAACACATTATTAGATAGAGGGTGGGAGGGGCAACACATTATTAGATAAACTTTATTATAGAGGGTGGGAGAGGGGGTGCATTATTAGATAAATTTTATTATTATAATAAAGTTTATTTAATAATGCCCTCCCCCTCCCACTATAGAGGGTGGGAGAGGGGGGCATTATTAGATAAACTTTATTATAATAATAAAGTTTATCTAATAATGCACCCCCCCTCCCACTATAGAGGGTGGAAGATGGAGGAGTTTATCTAATAATGCCCCCCTCTCCCACCCACCCTCCCTCACATAAATTTTATCATAATAATAAAATTTATCTAATATAAAATAAATATTAATATAAAATGAAATTTCAAAATAACAATGTATTGTCATTAAATATTAATATCAAAATATCATACCATCAAACATTTTTTAATACAATAAAAATTATTAATATAAAACCAAATTTCAATATAATAATTTTCAATTATTAAACCATTTTTTATAATTATTATTAACATTATTAAATAATAAATAAAATTTCAAAACCATCTTTAAAATATAAAACAAATATTAATGTAAAATAAAATTTCAAAATAACAATGGAACGTTATTAAATATTAATATCAAAATATCATACTATCAAACATTTTTTAATACAATAAAAATTATTAATATAAAACTAAATTTTAATATAATAATTTTCAATTATTAAAACTTTTTTTATAATTATTGTTATATGTCACATCTCATAACAACCATCACAAGATAAAATTTCAAAATAACAATGGAACGTTATTAAATATTAATATCAAAATATCATACTATCAAACATTTTTTAATACAATAAAAATTATTAATATAAAACTAAATTTTAATATAATAATTTTCAATTATTAAACCTTTTTTTATAATTATTGTTATATGTCATTGGTATAAACATCTCATAACAACCATCACAAGCCACCAAAAATAATATAATGTATCTATATTTTATAGAAAAGATATATTAAATGATATATATTTTAAAATACTTGGTATTTTCAAGAACATAATATCAATATTTTAGTATAAGTTGTTTTATGATAGTGTAATGCTTACTCTATATATATATAGATATTCATATATATATATATATATGAATAATAATGATATTCATATATATAGGAATGATAATGAATGAGGATAAAAAATGTTTAAAAGATATATATATATATATATATATATATATATATATAAAATGAGCGAGGATAAAAAATGTTAAAAGAAGATTAGATAATTATATGTTGCATATGGATTTAGTACATGGGTGTATATATGGGATAATAATGAGTAAGGATAGAAAATGTTGAAAAAATATTATATAATTATATGTTGCATATGGATTTAGTATATGGATGAAATGGTTTGTTATTTTTTTTTGTTTTTTATAATAATTTTTATTTTCAAAATTTAATAATATAATAAATATTTTATTTTTTTATTAAAAAAATATAATAATAATAATATAATTTTGAGATATCTTTAAATACTAAATTGGTGTATAGATTTTTTTATGGGACAAAGAGACCTTGATTGTTAACTTCTAAAAAAAATATATCACCTACTCCCTATAAAACAGATAACAAATATAATAAAATTGACTTCTTGCCCAAGATAAACCAAAATCTTAGTCCATAACAATTTAATAAAATATAAACCAAAACCTTACCAAAGAGATAGAACCTTTATTAAAAAGATAAAAATATGTAAAACGTGTAGCGCTGTGATCCGATACTAAATTAATGGAAGTTAACTAGGATCAGATTCCCCAAAACTATACGATAGTCAGAACCTCTGAAAAACACAAGTAGAAAATAACCGTCTAAAATAACCGTCTACACCCTTGAGGGAGATTGCCTCGCCAATATAAAGCGCCTGATGCCGACAATGAACACGCTTTCGAGGACGCCAACATTTCTATAAAATTCGCATTCATCATCTCCAGTAATTGAAATCTCCCATTGGGTTTCATTTGAATCGAAGGGAATATAAGCTAAGATGACACTGTCACAGAAGATCCACGACGCGTACAAAGGAGCCGTGGAGAGGATAACAGGGCCTCGTACAGTGTCTGCATTCAAAGAGAAGGGCGTTCTATCAGTTGATGAATTCGTCCAGGCCGGGGACAATTTAGTTGCCAAGTGCCCTACCTGGTCCTGGTAAGTGTTTTGGCATACATTTTGCCATCTAAATATTTTTTTGGTGTGAATTTGCGGAGTTAGAACGTATCTAAAGGACTTGTATGCATGTTTAGTGCAATTAGGCTTTAACTTGTGGGATTTGACCTTTAAATTTTTTGGGAGTTTTGAGGTTTCACATATGAAATTTCAATTGCAGATACCCATTAGGGTATTTCAATAAAGTCTGTAACGATTTCATTATTTGTCAATTATTGCTGAAGGATTTCAGGTCTGTTTGTGGGCTGTCAATACAATGGAAAATCTGGTCACTGTTCTTATTTCATATAGGAGAACTGCATAACCCTTTTTGTACAGAGAGATTGTTCACTGACGTGTGCTATCCATGTTATTTTCTATAGGTAAATATACTGGTAGCTGTACGCAACAGATAGTTATCAAGGCATAGTTATCTGGATTCGTTACGATTTAGAAAAAATATGTATTAGAAAATTTACTTAAACCATACAAATCTTTCAAAATTTTAATAACTCTCCACGGGTGTATATGTGCGTCTTCGTTATACTCCCGTAATGTATGCTATTTAACGCAATGAACTCTCAAAACACTTCATGTATACTATGGTCCTCGGAATTGTTTCTACGAATATAAAATCTTCTCTCTTCTCCCTCTAAAAAACAAACTGAGTAATTTAATTAATAATATTAATGCACAGAGAAACAAACTGAGTGTTAAAAGTCCTTTATTAATTTAATTAATAATATTAATGCAGAGAGCACAGCAGACCAGCACAGCATATTCTTAATGAATATTAGACTGACAAATATTAGATAAAATGAATTATTAGACCAGCACAGCAGATGCTTAATGAATTTTAGACCGACCAATATTAGACACTTAATGAATATTGGATGGATGGATATCATACAAATGAAAATAAAAGGTATGTGCAGATGGATATTAGATGAATGGAAATAAAAGGGACCGATGGATGGATATTAGATGGGTGGGAACAGAAGGGATCTATTGCAGTTTGTATTTGCAAATGCCTGTTCCAATTTGTAAGAATAAATGTGAAACTAGCTGGAACGACATTTTTTGGCATGCTTTGGTTTTTGTTCGGATCCCATTCTGGAGGAAATTTCGTTGAATTGAATTTCTGGCTGAATTTCTGTCTGGAATTTGCTACTATGCTGTTGTGTTGTTAATGTGCTGGACGGATCTGCAAGTGCTTCCCTGTAATATGCTTCTTTGTACCTTTTGTGTGTACTTTTGTCTCTTGGAAGAAAGTTTTCATGTTTACCTTGTACTTGGTTATATGGGATAGGGAGACTGGGTGACATGTTTTGGGGATGGCTGGAGCGATCCCCCAAATTCTAGGATAAAGCTGGAGAGACCCCCAAATTCCAAGGGATGGCACATGGGATGCCAAGGTATATGACATTCCTCCCTTCCATCATGAGTAGACTTGGTTGGTAAATGGCCCTTTCTTAACAGAGTGGGCTTTATTTTGGGTTTTGATGCGACGGTTGCAGGCTATCTACTGTGTTATAATCACCAAGGGTTTGCACCTGGCCTCATCCATTGGGATATTTGCCTTGGTTCAGTTACCAATGGATGAATATTGGATGGATGGATACCATGCAGATGAAAATAAAAGGGATGTGCAGATGGATATTAGATGGATGGAATTAAAAGGGACCGATGGATGGATATTAGATGGGTGGAAACAAACGGGAAGCAGATGCCCATCTATAGCAGTTTGTATTTGTAAATGTCTGTGATGGTTGGTAAGGACAAATGTGAACTTTTAACTGGAGTGACATTATTTTGGCATGCTATGGTTTTTGTTCGAATTGGATCCGATTTTTGAGGAAATTCGGCTGAATCAAATTCCTGTCTGAATTTCTGTATGGAAAGGCCTGATTTGGCTGAATTTTGCTTCCATGCTGTTGTGTTGTTAATGTGCTGGATGGATCTCCAAGTGCTTCCCTGCAATATGCTTTTTTGTAATAGAAATTTTGAATGAAGTAAAATGTACCTTTTGTGTGTACTTTTGTCTCTTGGAAGAAAGTTTTCAAGTTTACCTTGTACTTGGTTATATGGGATACAGAGACTGGGGGACAGGTTTTGGGGATGGCTTCAGCGATCCCCCAAATTCCAGGATGAATCTGGAGAGGACATTACCTCAAATTCCAAGGGATGGCACATGGGATGCCAAGGTATGGGACATTCCTCCTTCCCACCATGAATAGACTTGCTTGTTAAATGTCCCTTTCTTAACAAAGTGGGCTTTACTTTCAGTTTAGATGCACTTGACCTCATCCATTGTGTTATAACCACCAAGGGTTTGCACTTGGCCTCATCTATTGTGATACATTCCCTCGGCTCAGTTAACAATGAGATATCAAATGTACTTTACTTGGTCGCATTAATACAACATGTTCTGGGGATTGATCTTGGATCTCTGTGAAGAAAGTTTAATTGATTTAATCATTTATCACTTGATCACAGCCTGCTTGACTTTCTAATAGGTCTCCGTTATGATGTATGGTCATTCCATGTGTTTCCACAAGTTTGATACTTACCTCTTGTTGCACTCATGGATACCTTAAGGTGCTGAGTAAATTCTGTGGGAATGGAACATTGTTCTATTGCATGGATCTCCTCGTACCTCACCCTTATTTCCAAGCCCATTGGATGCTCTGATACCATATAGAATTACTAGTTGTTTTCCAAGGAAAACCTCGTGGGATCCACCCTCTTCCCTGAAATATCTGGATGCAGGGTGTCTCAATTGCCTTGTGGCTGGAAACTCAGTGGGACTCAGATGGACTCAAAATTGAGCCGGACTCACTAAAGTTTTTGTTGATATTTCCAAACACTCCCCTTATCAGCACACTTAATTCAAGACATTTCCTGCAACCATATCCAATTGATATCTACTCACCTTTAATTTGGGTTTTAATGTGTATGCACAAACCCCAGCTGAAAATTCTGCAGCTCTTGTTGGTATATGAGATTCTTGGTTGAAAATTATGCGGTTTTTGTATGAGGTTGATGAGTGATCTTGAACTCTAAAGCTTGTTGCTTCCCTTCCAAGTCACTGGGTGGTTTTCTTCCTGTCTTGGATTCTGCAGCTGCTGCACATTGCCACTTCATGTTGGGTCAATCTGAACAAGAGTTTTCTTCAGGTCCACCTTGAATTAATATGTGCCATATTTTTACCTGGACTATCCCAAACTAACTCTGCTGACAGGGTTTTACCAGAGGATTATCCTCAACCAACTCTGCGGACAGGCTTTTGCCTGGGTTACCCTAAACTAACTCTGCTGAAAGGTTTTTGCCTGGATTAACCAAATTCAACTCTGCTGACGGGTTTTTACTTGGATTAATCATTACCCCAAACTATCATTTTCAAATTTGTTGGGAATATTAAATCTCAATCCTTAAAAAATTCCTTGCAACTTGACCTGGCCTCATTACAAGTTGAAAGGTTTTGCAACCCCCATGACTCCCACCTCAACACCTTTATATTTATTGTCTTCAATTGATATAGTCATCCTCTGAGTAACCCATTGAGGAATGTAAAATCACTTCGTTTATAGATGCATTAAACATCTGGTCTAATTCATTGTGTGAAATATACATGTTCCTTTCATTTTTGTACCGTTAAATTTTTGATGTATGTCTTTAAACCTCACAAAAAGAAACATTTAAAACCCCTTTACACTATTGCGCCTCCTTGAATACAGACACATCTTTTACGAATTCAGAATTTATTTATTTATTTTATTTCTGGGTTTTAAAATACCAGTTTTTGCTCTGAAAAATCCTTTAGCCCATTTACGAAACACATGTTATGGTGTCCTGTCCCTTACATAAAAAGAGGGTGGACTTCATTTTGAAAGAGAGATGAATTTTGCACTCCCCTTTTGCCATATTGTTATGTGGTACTTTTCCTGCTTCTGCTTTTCTACGACTTCTTCCTTTTTGAGATGTCTGCTTCTCCTTTGCATTTTTGCTTTCACATTATGCTGATTGTCTTCAACATTCACTTTTGTTGTGATGCATTCAAGTTTGGAGGTCCACTTTCTGTGAACATAAGGAAGCTTCTTTGAACCTGGTTTTATGATTGTGAGTATATGATAAGCTCATCAGGCAGTAAGTGTTTCTGGTATTTGAACACATGTTGCAGAGTCCAGTACTTGAAACATCAGGCACAAATGTACTTATAAATCTGCCTTTGAACCTCATTTAGAGTTATGGGTAACAAGTATGTTCTTGCATTCTTTGTGTTGAATTGTGGTAACAAGTATGTTCTTGCATTCTTTGTGTTGAATTGTGGTAACAAGTATGTTCTTGCATATTCATGTAAGGCAAGTTCAGATGAATGTTGAAATGTGTCTGTCTTGGAAAATCCTCAAATTCAAATTTGTGACAAACATTAAAATTGTCATTGTGATAGATTAATACTTGTTTATTTTTTGATCATGCAACTTCTTATCTTTTATGTTTGTATGGTCTAGGATAACTAGTTTAAATATTCAAATTATTTGTCTCTATATTTAGGGTATATTCCTTTTGATGTCAAAAAGAAAACTGTTGCAAAAAATCATGTAACCTTGCATTGATGCATATTCAGTAATTATAGTTATATTTTCTTGGACATATTTTGCAGCTTGTGTCTTGTAGATTACCAGTGTAATATTCAATTTCCAAGTTTCTTTTGTTCCTTCTTAAGAATGTACTAGTTTTTGTGAAGTTTTGTGTTGCCTTTATGCAGATCATTTTTCAGTGATTTTACTTGGGTCAGCATGCAATTCTTTTAGTTTTTTTGCCTTGGCTTTCCTGGGAAGTTGCTTTTAAACCCCTGTTTTTTGCCATTTCTGAAGTGTAGCTTCTTAAGCTGTTCTTTATATATGGTAGCTCTGATGTGCATATTTCTGTCTGTCAGGGAATCAGGTGAATCAAGCAAGAGGAAATCGTACTTACCGTCTAACAAGCAATACTTAATAACTAGAAATGGTGAGCATATTTAAGTTATTATGACCATTAAGAAATACATAACTAGAAATGGTGAGCATATTTAAGTTATTATGACCATTAAGAAATACATTATGTTCATATGCATCATAGTTAAGCTTAACAGGTGCATTGGTTTAAACTATTGATTAGCATACTCATAGGAATAAACTAGTGATGAATCTTGTCCATTTGTGTATCCAGTTCCTTGTTTTCGTCGAGCAAGTGATTTAGAAGAGGAATATGAGGCTGCAGGAGGAGAATTTTTGATTGAAGATGATGGGTGGTTAGCCACTCATGGTGCACCCAAAGGTATTCATTGCATTATAATATCTAAAAAGAACATGTGCCTGAGTGGGCCTAATTGTTAGGAACATGTGTTTCCTCCTTGGAGGTCACGGGTTCGAATCCGGAGGGGGGGTAGGGTATTTAGTACTCTAGAGTAAACAGTCAGATAGCTGTGCAGAGGAGTCCCTTGTCCCACAAACAAGGGGGTCTTGGCATCTGGCTAGGCTGTGATTTTAAATTAGATTATTATTAATAACATTTTGTACATAATTTTCATGAGACATCAAAGAAAATTTCCCACAAACTACAGAAACAAGCACAATCCCTAAGTTGTATACTTGATTGTTTCCAGATGATAGGAGCGAGGAGGAGAATGTACCTTCAATTGATGCATTAGAAAGACAGGAGAGGAGGCATATACATCCCATTTCATCCTACTTTGGAGTTAATGACGAAGAAGAGATTCCTGACATGGCTGAATATGAAGAACCTGATAATGAAGATGACATTGATGCGGTAAGTAATTCTATTTTGACTGATGGACTATTGGCAAGTAATTCTATTTTGACTGATGGAGTATTGGCATTGTTATCAAACTGACTATTTGTCTATTGATTTTAATTTTTTGGGGCTGCTAATCCAAGCTTTTACACTACAAAGTTACAGGGGGTTGGGATCTGCATATGCAGAAAGTTACAGGGGTGGGATCTGTGAATCCCACTCGATATCAAACCTCCTGCTCCCTGAAATTGAAAGATACCATTTTCTTCTTACCAAAATTTATATCACTACCCGCAAATGCAGATTGCTTGAGGATACCATCTGAACTCTATGTTACCAGAAACAAGAAACTTGGTACAAAATGGGAATCTGGTTCGGATAAGAAACTGAAAGTTTCACATTGCAGGACAATAAATTGTTTAGTGTTTTTAATACATACACAAGAGTACTTAAATTTTTATCAATAATTACCATACAAAAACTTGTCAAATTATTTGAATTTCTACATACAGAGATATATCATATTCACATTCATGACAAAAACTGGGCATTGATTGAGACCTTTTTTAAGAAAAAAGGCTTCCTTGACTATTAATGAGATCAATATGTACAGAAAAAGATTTAAAAAGGAATGGGCCACCAAGCAGTGTCCATGAGCAGAGGAAAATACAGCATAAGCATGGGTTGGCTATAGCCAAAACACCCAAGTGTTAGGGTCAAAAGACAGGCTGGCTTATGCCAAAACATCCATAGAGTATGAAAGTGCTCACCCTCTGCAATTAAACAACATTAAACATTAACTGTAGTGTTCCTAGGGTAGGGTGGGGTGGGTGCGGGGTCATCATTGTTTGGGGCTGGGCCCCATCCAATTATTGGCAGGTCATTGTCCATGGGCTGCACAATGTCCTACCCATTAGTCGCCTCCTGGGGTCTAGGCCCCTCTGAGATTGCAAGAGCCTTGGGAAGGCTTTGTCCACATGGTGAGGTGGGCCAGTGGAGAGGCTGCACGATGCTCTCGAACTAGTCTGCTAGCCTGGTGTAGAGGTTTGCCTGTTGTTGAACCTACTGTGGTAGGTCGAGAAGGTGCATTGGTACAGGCTCTGGGCCAGGAGGCACACAGCTCATAGTGCAAGCCTCAAGGGGTCCCATGCCAATAGTCTATTGTAGGTGTTCCATCTCCAAGCACACCTTGAGTGATTGCACCTCAATCTGGAAGGACATGATGGCATAGATTTGATTGCCAACAAATTATATATATCATTATTCCTCTTTTTTCATAGCCAAAATAAAACTTCAACCCTAATAAGCAACCACGTAGAATGGAAATCTAGAGCTAGGATAGCTGGTCATCTAGCAAAGTAACTCGCCAAGATGAAGAGGTAGGGAGGTTTTGTTGGCATAGAGTCACCGCCCATGCCTAGGCATATTTGGCTAGTGGGAAAAGCCAAAACAAATGCTTCATGGTTTTAGGTGTTTGCAACGAGGACATCGTGGGCTATGAATTACTGGGTAAGTTAATCTTTTATTTAAGGGGACCTGTCAGCTATGCAATCTCTAGGAGATTGAGTTTGAGGAACACTTTGTCTTTAGGTGTCCCAATATACCATTAGATCTTGGGGATGTTTCACTGTGTGTTTTGGGACTTGGGAGGTTCCCTTGTGACCTTCTTTCACTACCTTGATTAGAGATGCCTAGAGTCACAAAAATTGAGGAGGAGAACCTTTCATTAAAGAGGCAACTAGATGACAACAGGGAACAAGACGCCCTACACCACCACCCCCTTGATGAGATCTTACGCGTAGAGATCATTGATATTAAAAACAAACAGGAGGAGATCAGGTCTTAATAGGATGCATTCAAACATGAATTAGAAATACACATTAACTCATGGGCACACGTTGTTAGAGGAATCTCAAAGTGAGAGGGCTTCCTCTACCTCTTCCCTCCTCAGACCCCATGGTGATTGAACATCATTTCTGGATCATCTAGACCGCCAGGACATGGCTCTTGATAGAGCTTGGTTGGGGTTTGACTCCACTCTCTTTCTTTGGTTCAGGTCTGTAGCTGATTGACTTTGGGCCCTCAGAGCTAAGAGAGCTATTTTCCCTTCCCAATAAGATCTTCTTAGATAAAGATCTCACTAGATCGTAGATTGCGTAGCTTAAACGCTCCAGGGAGCAGGTTACAATAGCACGCCAGGTAGGGAAATGGGTTGTCATCATGAACCTCAAAGCAGTCATCCGAGACGCTTTCCTACCCGGGTGTGTACCATGTTTTGGGGCTTGCAAATGGTAGGCCCTTTGGGAGAGACGACAAGGTATAGGCATTTTCATTAGTCGTGGGAATGATAATGGGTCTTTCTAGTCATCGTCGTGCTTATTGTATGATGCTCTTGGGTCATCAGACATACTATTCATTATCGAGACGCACGAGAGCCTTGTTCGATCTCTTCCAGGCATTACAGGATACCATCATTTTTCAGCATGTAGACAAGAGACGAGGAGTTTGGGTGGCATCAGAGGTTCAGGTGGAGTTGCTTGCTTTGTTTTAGATGGACCCTGGAGCAGGATTTCTTTGGTTGCCATAGATGAGTTTGCTCGGTTTATGTGGGTTCGGGTTTGTGGTGTTTCCCCCCTCCCAAGGGACATTTTCATTGTTGTCTGTTACTTCCCTTCAATGTCCTCATCATATCCCATTCATAATGGGCTTGACATCATCCAGTACATGGTGGTTGGAGAGGTGGTTCTGCTACGAGACTTCAACTTTTGCACCAGAGCTCTCCAGATTCCTCTTCACGATCGAACAATTGACATACTCTGCATCGAGGAGATCGATCTAGAATCAGTGGGGCTTCACTGGATGTTTGACGATGCATTGGGGCATCTCACAGCTTATGGGTGACACCTTTAACACTTAGGGGAATCTTAGGAGTTGTTTATTTTGAACGGGCTCCCAAGCTTCCTAGATTCTCGCTTCTTCATGTGTTGGCCCCATGATGGAGGTGCGAAAGTTGTGGATTATGTCCTACATAGCCATAACTTACTCCCCTTTATTCATCACTTCTCTATTCCCCTATCACCCTAGCAGACCATGCTCTTCTCTCCTTCTCTCTTCCAGTTGACACACCCCCTCCTCCCCCCACATCCCACCCCACACTATCTTCTGCTTTGACGAGGGGGACCCGAACAACTTTTCTACCCACCTCCGACAGATGCTCCCATTTGAGACCTAGTTCTCCTTACTTGATTTTGCCTCTACCAAGTATGATTGCCTCTCATCCACCTTTTGGGATGCAACACTCAAATCCTACCCTTCCACTTGGTCCATTTCCACCTACCCAAAACGCAAATCTTACCCTATGAATTGATGGTACGACGAAGAATGCAAGGTCCTCCACCGCCAACTTCGACTTGCATTCACCCATGCTCACCCTTCCTACCCCAGCCTAAAAGCTTCATATCATTGTCTCCTCTGTCGCAAGAAATGCCTCTTTGTCTCTCAGAGGAGACATGATTTATCCATCTCCCTTACTATCTCTCCTAAGAACTTCTTGCATACCATCCTCTCGTGTCGTTTCCTCCTCCTACTCAACCTAGATCCTGGCTCCATGTTTTCCCACATATGCACTCTATGACATTGCTGGACAGGCCCAGATTTAGGTCACCTCTCCACCCTCCTCATGCTTCTTATTCTCAGACATGGACAACAAAGTAGCATATGAGGAAGGTTTTCAGGTAGAGTTCTTTAAGCATCGTCTTCATGCTTTAGTTTCTCACTTGGCACATCTCTTCAACCATGTGGTTCATACAGATTTTCTTTTGGCTTGGTCACACCACATCATTCACCTGATACACAAATCGGTCCCCAGCTCGGATCCCAACAATTACAGGATGATCATGGTGGGCCATACATTCCCAAAGCTCTATGCTACGACTCTCCATATGAAGCTCTCTAGTGAGCTCGAGCATAAACACCTTCGAGCTAGGGGACAAGAAGGATTTTGACCCGGTCATTAGACCATTGATCACATCTTTACCCTCTAGGCCATCATTGAGGAGGCACGAAAAGTCTATTGTTGCTTCTCAGATTTTTGGAAGGATTTTGACTCTGTCTTGAGAGAAGCTTTGTTCCAGAGGCTTAGAGACATTGGTATCTCCCATATCCTACTAATTGCCATCATGCGCCTATATGAGTCTGTTCTTGGTCGTCTTTGCACAATTCACAGGATGTTAGATTTCATCAGGAGTACCATCGGAGTCAAACATGGTTGCCCCCTGTCCCTCACATTGTTTGGGATCTATATTAATGAGCTAGAGGCCTTTCTCCACGAGCATATCCAGGATAGTGACGGATGTCTCCTCCACTAGGTTTTGATATCCATCTTGCTTTTCACCGACGATGTGGTCCTCCTAGCCTTGTCTCTAGAGGGATTACAGAGATAGTTGGATGCCCTAACTCTCTTTTGCAACCATCGGTAGTTGATGGTCAACTTGGGTAAAACCAAGGTTATGATCTTCAACGAGTCGAAGAAGTCTGCGGACCTTCATTTCTTCCTCAGAGGGGAGGAGATCGAGATCACCAGTTCCTACACGTACCTAGGAGTACGATTTTTGGGACCTTGTTCAGTTTACGATCGACCCTCTAGCCTCATATTGTCAAGGGATATGGGTCCTTAGCCCTTCTCGAGAGACAGTGTTTTTGCCACCATTTTTAGGACATCTCATCCAAGATATCTCTCATGGATTCCCTTATCCGACCCATTGTTCTCTATGGCTTAGAGATTTGGGGGCCTTCCTTATTGGAGTTAGATTGGGCCTCGGTTGAGAGGGTCCAGACCCTTCTCCTCTGTCGCATCATTAGATACAAGCAAACAGTTCCTCATCACATCATCCTAGTAGAGTTTGGGGCTCGACCCTTTCGAATCGAGATAGTGTTTGGATTGGTCTCTTTTCTGCATTACATTCAGGGATTAGCTTACTCGGCGAAGGGGCGAGACCGGTATTCGTACTTAGCGTATTGCTATTTGTAGACTATTGTCCTCTCTTGCCTAGTGGGTCGGGCTCGAGGTTGGTTCGCAGAGGTTTTAGATCTTTTAGAGTCCGTGGGCATTCAGATGGATCGCCTCCCTCCATTTCGGTATTCCTTGAATGCACCTGGCCATCTCCTACTGACTAGACATGTGTTGAACAAGATCTCTTAGGTTACCCCTCCTGGTGGGTTACGCCCAAAGATGGCCTTCGATGCTAAGCTAAGCATTTCTTGGATCTTAGGGATGGACTCATTGCTCGACCACATTATACATTTTGCCACCGGGTACATGCTCTTCGCATTCCTCTAGGCCAGTTTAGAGTGGGCTCTCATTGACTTTAAGTAGAGATAAACCATCATATTGATCGATTAGATAGGCTTTGTTAGCTTTCCTAGCTTCAGGAGGTCGAGACTGAGGAGCACTTCATCTTTCGTTGCCCCATTTATTATGAGATTAGGGGGCGATTTCATTGCTTATTCAGGGGGACTCAAACCCTCACGGGATTCTTTAGGCATCCAGATCATCGTTGCTTAGCCTTATACATACAGGAGGCCTTCAGGCTTCGAGCCCATACTCTTCAACCTTTTATGAGACCAAATCCTATTTGGCGATTCACTTCCTTCTTCACTGTGCTACCCTTTGGAAGGGGCACGAAGAGACAGATCGACACCAACGTAGCCCTAGACTCCAGATTAGAGTAGATTCGAGAGACTTTCCCTTGTCCCATGATATTTCAGCGACATGACTAGACCAGACCCCTTCCCAGGAGACGAAGGAGATCTCCCAGACCTTGTTAGTGCACTACCTTGATTAATCAATAGCGCAACGGATGATCCAGGCAACCTACTAGCTCCCCCTTAGGACACCCTACTATACTGTTCACTACAAGACAAACCCATTTCCTTTCTTCTTTATCTTTTGGCTCCTCTTGTCCTTAGATTGTCACCTACGCTACGTTTCATCATCAGAGTAGGTATTTGAGCTCGGGGTCAAGGGTTCATACCTCGGAGTTGATCTCACTCTCTACTACTTTACCTTGTTGCACTTTACTTTTTTCATTTTTCCTTTTATAGGAGACCTTTTGGTACTCCTGCATTGTATTGACATCATTGTACTCAGCAGTACCTTTGCCTACTTTTGTGGTCATTAGTAAATTATCTTATCTTGTCTTTATATGTTTGGAGGCTCTTATCCATAGACAAGAGAGGCCTCTCTAGCCTTGATTCCTTTAGGCTCATTACTTTATTCTTTTAGCCTATCTTAGCTGGTGGAGGTGCTAAGCATCAAGTGGATTCCCTCACCCTTGAGTTAGATGATGGTAGATATGTGAGACAAGAATCGGTGTTAGACTCTATGAGACCTTAAGAGTCAGGCTCGTTCATGACAGAGTGTGACTCCTTGGGTCAATTCGAGCTGCTAGACCTCCATCATGAGATTCTTCCCCATTGCCCTAGATCTTAGGAGAGAAGTATTTTTCTCTAGAGCTCCTGCCAATGTTGTAAAATTGGACCCCCTTAGCCATGGTCCCTCTTTGGACAACATCATCAAGTCTCTTTGGTGGTTTGCTTCATCTGAAGTCTCTCTCTGGAATCCTTGCCAACCTAGAATCACTGACTGTGGACTTATACCACTTAGGCCATGGCCTAGTAATTTGCTCTTGGGGAATTGCATCACTCTCCTCCTCCTCCTCATCAACTTGCTCTTGATGATCCCGTCCAATAGTATCCCTCTGAATACCTATATCTTGTGTCTGTTGTAGTGATCTTGTATTTTGACTTTGTGCCTCCTCCTCTTGGACTCCTTAGCTTTGTCCCTGTTGGTTCTCGACACTTGTTGGCAAATCCCTTGATCCCCTCAATGCACGCTCCTCCTCGAACTGTACATCATACAATAACCTTCTTGTGTGTAGGCACATAGATCCTGTAGGCTTTGGAAACCTCGTTGTAGCCAACAAGTATCCCCTTTACTGTCATGGGGTCCAACTTTGTCCTCTTCTTTGAAGGGAGATGACAGTAACGTACGTTGCCCCAAATGGGAAGATGACTTGTATTTGGCTTAGTACCTAAAAATGTCTCCTTAGGTATTTGCTTCCCCAAAACTGTGTCGGGCTCCTATTCTGCAAATATACTGCAACATTGCTCGCCTCTGCCTATAAGAACATTGGCAACTCCTGATCATGGATCATAGCTTGTGCTGCTCCAACCACAGTCCCGTTCTTTCTCTCAACCTCTCCATTTTGTTGAGGATTGTAAGGAATTGTGAGTTCCTTCTTAATCCCTGTTGTTGTGCAATAATCCTCGAACTCCTTGGAGGTGTACTGTCCCCCATTATTTGATCTTAAGACCCTAATTTTTCTCCCAGTCTAGATTTCCACCAAAGCTCTAAACTCCTGAAACTTTCCAAAGACCTCATCCTTGGTCTTTAGAAAGTAAATCCAGGTCTTCCTAGAGTAGTCATCAATAAACAAGACAGTATCTGGAGCCACTCACTGACTCCACACTCATCGGCCCACATACATCAGAGTGTATCAGATCCAATACTCCCTTTGACCTGTGCTCGCTATATGGAAAGGGTTTTCAGGCATACTTGCCCATCACATAACCCTTGCAAGGGTCATGCCTCTCAGCTGTAAACTTAGGCATTCCAGTGATTGCCTCTCTCAAATGCCCCAAAGCACCAAAATGAATGTGTGCCATACTCTTGTACAACTCACCTATGTCTATGGTGATACTGGCTAATGCTCTCCCTGGCTGAACCTGTAGATTTTCTCCTCTCGAACCCCAATCATCTTGTCCATCTTCTCACTTGACCCACTAGGTCTGATGAACACCATTTCTTTACGGAAAGTGATTCTTTACGAAAAGTGACCTCATATGCCTTGTCCTCAAGAGTAGAGACTGAGATGAGGTTCTTGGTCAACCCTGGAACATATAACACATCATTGAATCAGAGTGGTTTCTCGAACTCCCTCTGAAATGAGACTGTGCCAACTCCCTGCGCCTTATAGTGCCTGTCATCTCCTAACTCAATGACTATATTTATGCCTCTCTCCTGTAGCCTAGTAAACCACTCTTTGTGCCCTGTCATATGACAAGATGCACCACTGTCTACAAACCACATGTTTGAAACAACTACATCTGCATTAGACATACATGCTATGAAACAAAAATCCTCCTCAAATGACTTGGCAAACTCATCCACTGTTGCTGAAGTTGCCATTTGTTGTTTATTCTTCTTCTTCCTCTTTGGACACTGTGATGCAAAGTGTCCCATCTTGTGACACTGGAAACACTTGACTTTTAGAAGTCAATGTTTTTCTTTCCACCTTTTTTCTTGTTCTTGCCTTTTGCTTTTCCTGCAAGGGCCAATCCTTCTACCTCCTCTACATGAGTTGAAGATGATGGTCCTGCTTGACCAATTCTAATTTCTTCTTGCACAAAATCATCCCACAGCCGTTGCCAATCAGGGAGCTTCTCACAAGCTACTACACCATGGACAAAAGCATCCCATGACTTAGAAAAGCCATCTAATGCAATACGCACCAACTCAAGATCTTCAGCCTTTGCTCCCATTGTTGCAAGTTCATCCTTGATTTGTGTTATCCTGTTAAGATAAGGTATTACACCCTCACCTTTGGCCATCTTGGTCCCACGCAATTGCTTGCATAGAGCCATCACTTTGTTTTCATTTTTGTTTTGATAGAGGTCACTTAGGGCTTTCCACATCTTTTTCAGCAACTTTTCTTGAGAGATGTGGGACCCAATGGTCCTTTATCCCATCAAGAATCAGGCTCTTTGCCTTAGCCTCACCTTTCTTCTAGATGACCAATTTGGCTGCACCCGTAGGAGCTGCTGCCTTGTCACTGACATGATTTGACGCATCATTGACTTTTAATATCATTGTCATCCTTTATTTCCAGGGTTTAATTTTGAGCCCCTTGTAACCTGTCTTCTACCCTCAAACTCATGGCCATTTTGTTCAAATCCTCAAGGTTCAAAACCTTGCTGCAGAAATCTTACAGCTGCCTTGATCTGTGCTTAGATCTGTATGATTCACTTCAGATCTGTTCAGATCTGATAAGATGTTGTATCCTTTTGCTGTGCTGCTTTGATACTATGTGAAATTTCTAAAAACCTAGTTCACTTTTCAATGATTTAACTGATTTGTCTAGGTTTTCTCTTCACAAAAATAACATGCACAACAGAAATAATAACCAGGATCAATCATCAAAGAATAAAAACAATTACAACACTTGTACACACTTATCTTTGGACTATTGTCCCTGGAAAAACTCTGGAGGGAAAACCAGTGCAGCAGATTTGTGAATTTTTATTATTATGCAGGAAAATATAGAGATCTCTTACAATGGTAAATTGGCCTCAGCCAATCGCTGATCAATCTCAGCAAAACCCTCCTCAACAGAATCGTACGGCCTTCCTAAAACCCTCCAAAAGACATCCAGAACGAAACAGAGGAAGAGAAGGTGAGCCTCTGCTCAATAGTACAGCTCTCCTACGTCACTCTAACTTGGCCCTGTCAGATCTGAAGAATACCTCTGCGATTTGGTGAAGAGATGAGTCGATCCACCTGTCAATGTCTCCTCCGTCCTGCAAAACCTTTCACCAGCAAACTTGCAATTGATCTCTCTCAGAAATCAAATCCTCTCTCTCAAGTGCGCCTCCTACCCAAGTCGATCTGCTCATATTCTATGTTGAGTAAGTGAAACCCTAATCTCCAAAGTGATGGAGGGCTGAGATCTACTCTCTCCATCAAGATGAGATCAATGGTCAAGATTAAAATGCCACAACTTAAATTATTTTTCACTTTAACCTTAGGAAAGGTAGTCAATAAAGTCAATGAAGATTATAACACATCAACAGTTCTTTTCCTAAGTTAGGCTTAGGAAAACATTTAATTAATCAACTTAGCCTATGTTTCATTGTCCTCCATCATGCTAGGACACTATAATGATGATGGAAGACCTTCCTTGCTACAATTTCAACACAAACAAGGTTGCATGCTAGTGAATCCTTCCTTAAAAGAGAACTGAATATTGGTCCTAGATATACTTCCAAGAACTCTTAGCAAATTCGCAATCCTAGAAGATATGCTTCATTGTCTCAGAATGATGGAAAATAGGGCAAAGACCATCACAAAGCCTGCTCTTTGCCAGCTTGGCCTTAGAGGGGATCCCTGATAGATGACAAGCCATGCAAGGAGTCTTGGCTTATAGGAAAGCTGAACAGGCTAGACACTGAGATCTGCTCATCCACCTATCTTCTTGATCCACTGTAATGCACCTCGCATTGAGAACAGGAGCTAATGGCTGTTGTTGATGCAACAAAGAATAGACCCTCCATGAATCATACTGCTGCAGAGGTTGACTGAAACTCCACCCCAAATCCCTCCAATATGGTCTCGGCCCCACAATGTCATTTTGTACATGTCCTCTTGGGGGTGAGCCCAACCAATTCCATAATAGATGGTCTGTCTGGGGAAGCAAACCATACTTGTGTGCCAAGTTATGCTAGTCTTTCCAGCAGGGGTAATTTTAACGATGGGTATTTATTTTAAAATGTAGAAAACTTGGTGAATCTTACTAGTCTTTAATATGCGAACTATAAAATGTTTGGCAACGTTTTTTAAAAGTATTCAAAATTTTAAAGATTTTATATAGTTTGTATAAATTTTTGGCGATTTTTGAGGTAAAAAAATTTGATCTTGTAGA
This sequence comes from Picea mariana, assembly GCA_032191745.1. Lineage (NCBI taxonomy): Eukaryota > Viridiplantae > Streptophyta > Pinopsida > Pinales > Pinaceae > Picea > Picea mariana. The sequence continues at coordinate 19,599 of JASDQU011506642.1, read as the reverse complement.
ATTTGGGCGAATCATTTTTAGAAAAAATGGAAATTGGCGATTCTTTTTTTGGGAAAAAGCATGGAAAATTAGCCCATGGGCAAAATTTAGCCCCATAAAATTTTCCTTGCTTTCCAGGAATGCATCACTATATCCCACGAACCCTGGCAAAAGGTAATTCCCTTCTTACTCAAACAATAAGACTGAAAGTGTGACAACTCTGCAATACAAGTACCTTGAGACCTCCAGCTCCAAATAGGGGTTCTTGCCAAATCCCAACCTGTGTTGTTGCCCTTTGAATTCCACTTGACAAACCAGCGATTGACTTCCACTTTTAAACTACCATATCCGCAATTTACACACTCAGCAAGAGCGCCTATACAAATTATAAATTGATGTGTGTGGGGGTTTCACTAACTACATACAAGCATGACTCATCCACTGATGCTATCACATACATTTTAAACCCTTCAGCAAATAACACAGGAAGGTGTTGGTTCATTGAGATGCATTAAAATGTAGAAGACATCAGCATATAATATAAGGTGGTGCTTGTGCAGCACAGATTTCTTTATAGTGGATGTATGAAGTACCTCATGCAACCAAATTGAGTGTATGGAGCATATATACAGCCACCAATTTGCTTGGTGGCATCAGGGTTGACACTCTGAAAAAGGTCCCAGGTGTAGACGAAAATAAATGGTCTTCATATTTTGAGAGTGACATTAGCAACGAGGCCTCAAAATATAACCAATCGTTGTTAAAATCATCACTAAATACTCCAGAGATTAGACAGAAAACATTGCAGAGTCTACTGGGTGCAAGGATTGTTGCCAGTACATCGATCAACAAAAGGTCTTTGACTCACTACAATCTGATTTGTTCATAACAGTTGTTGTGGCTTGCCAGTTGCTGGCTGTTCATAACACATTGAGAATCAACCTGTTGTGACCATATATAAAGTGATTATCTGGTATTAATACTCATTGGCTATAGAAATATTTAGTCTATATAATTTAATGTTAAAGTTATAGAATTAAATAATATATTAAAGTTATATATAATTACTAGAAAAGGGTACACTTCAAATAAAGTGACAAGTCTTAAGTCGAGTTGAAGGTTATTTTTTCGAAGGTTCATATAGTTCCCATCAAAACTAAATGAAATATATGTTAGTGGGACTCTCGTACTTCGTGCACCCTCTTAATATCAAAGGTATAGTAAAAGAAGTGTTATTTGATCATGGCATACTCATATGAAGAAGCAATCATGGAGTCAATTCGATGGATTAATTAAATATTTTGAAATGTACCCACCAAGAGATGACAATGAATTATTTAAAATCACCTCAAAGTATCTAGAATGTTTTTCATGTGAATGGATCATACAGTTCGAGGAATGAAGTAAGGGATTGTTGATAAATTGCAGTGTTGTAAAAATCGCCGATAAATCGCCAAAATCGCGATAAATCGTGAGTTTTTTACAAAAACGATTTTTAAGAAAAAAATCGTGAGTTTTTGGAAAAAATCGGCTAAAAATCGCGGGTCGATGGGTAAAAATCGCCCGACTTAAAAAATAGACAGTCCGCGGGTTTTTAAGGGGTCCGTGAGGGGTTTTAAACGTTTTATTTGTTCATTGAGCCAAGGAGGAGAGCCAAGGAGGAGAGCCAAGCCATTCAACCAGCCAAGGAGGAGTTTGCCATTGGGATTTTGTGGATTCGAGGGTCAAATTTGTGGATTTGGCATTGGAATTTTTAGTCCATTTCACATTTTTTGCATTTGGAGGTAAGTAAAAAAAATTGCCCATTATTTCTCATTTTTTTACCATAGATTTTCATAGGTTTTCAATGGCAATGAGTTTTACATCTTCCAAATAGATTTTTGATGGATCAAAAACCATTTTTTTTCATTCTTATGTGATTTTTTTTCTTGCCATGTATGCCCAAAAACGTTTTTGGGATTTTCTTGCCCTAGGTCAATGTAAATTAGTTTAAATTTTTTTGTGTCTATTTCGGGTTCAAAACCAAGTTTGAATGCTAGATACATAATTGATTTATCTCTGATCTTTAAATTTTTATTTTTTCATCAATAACACATGCTAAAAAATGATTTTTTTTTGCCCTAGGTTCATATTTTTCCATATTAAAGATGCCAAAGCCATTAGATCCATTCTGGGAGTATGGTGAGCTTGATCCTCCAGGGAATCGACAACATCTCAAATGCAAGCTATGTGGGAAAACAATGTTCGGTG
>JASDQU011506642.1:3485-17270 GCA_032191745.1 Picea mariana | reverse complement strand
GAGGACTTGGATCAGGATGTTTCAGAGGATATTCAGTTTCACGCCGAGTTTGCAAGTGTGCCACCAGCAGAGCGAGAGTCACAGTCAGAGGGAGATAGGCCCAGTGGTAGCACTAGCAGTCGACCTCCTCTACCAGTACCTTCTTCTAGGGGACATTTGTCTCGAGGGTCTTCTACTTCTTCTAGAGGATGTTTGACTCCAGTACGAGGCGCACATGCCTGAAGGGCACCTACTCCTGCTGCTAGAGGAAAAGCAGTTTCTACAGCGATTACCTTTGCCCGTAAAAAGAGTAGAGGGAATCCAATTCCATAGTTTATTTACTTGATTTCATTGTAGATGACTCATGACTCATACTCATGAGTCATGATGATGATCATGAGATACATTTATGATTTATTATATTTTTTGATGACTCAGGATTCAGGAATCAGGACATGATTCATTTTTGATGTGTGATGTATCACTAGACATCTTATATATCTTATATATCAGTTTTCTTTCCATATTCATGTGGCAGTCTGTCTATTTGATGCTATTGTTGCTTTAAATGTTTCAAAAATTAAAAAAAAAAAAAGAATATTTTTGTATTTTTTTAAGTTTGCCGATTTTTTGCCGATGTTTTGCCGATTTTTACGAAACGTTGTTTTCTGGACCCCGACGATTTTTTCCCCGAAACGATTTTTACAACATTGATAAATTGGCCACTATTTGTTTTAAATCTTTTTAGAAATGTCATAGGAATAGAGGGACATGTGAAAAATAGCCTTGCTCATGAAGTAGAACACTTAAAATGTGAATTAGCAGACTATCAATAGTGCATTTAGAAATTATAACAAAAGAATCAAGATCTCAAAAAGAAACTTGACAAGAATTTATTAGAAAAAGATTAAGAAATTCTCACCTAAAGGAAGCATAATCAAAGCCTACTTGCTCAAATCAAGAAGTTAAAGAACAAGTAGAATACAAAACAACAAAAGCTAGACAAATTGTCAACAAAGAAACATTGATTGGCGAAGAAACAATAACTGATCTAGTTGAATTAAGGAAGTTTTTCAAGGTTGAAGTCCAAACCACAAATAAGGTAACTGTCACTGATGCAATCCAAATTGAAAAATTGAGTGAAGATTTGTTTATAGTCGACAAGCCATCAATCAATAAAGCTATAGTTACAGATCCAGTGACAATCGAAGGTCCATGTGTTGCCACCAAGGATCACAGTATATTAGAAGGGTGTTCAACTATAAAATCCTATCGTCATGCAAATCACAAATTTCATTGCATGGATAAAAAATTAGTTCACATCTCTAAATACTTGAATGCTAATTCAACTCATTTCCATGGGCATACCAAGAATTGCAATCGAAGAAGTCCTAATAAAATATCTCACCTTACAATTTGATAGAGAATTGAATTAGGATGGATTTATCCTTTCACAATATGACAATTATGTTCAGCACTTCGACGATCCTACCTTTTAGTTGCTTCAACAATGACAACATCAAAGACAAAGCATGAAGTGAAAGCATTACATGAAAGAACAAAGACACAAACTTCTCCAAAGTAAAGCGATAGTTACAGGCCCAGTGACAATCAAAGGTCCATGTGTTGCCACAAAGGATAGTAGTATATTAGAAGGGTGTTCAACTATAAATTCCTATCGTCACGCAAATCACAAATTTCATTGCATGGATAAAAAATTAGTTCACATCTCTAAATACCTGAATGCCAATTCAACTCATTTCCATGGGTATACTGAGAATTGCAATCGAGGAAGTCCTAATAAAATATCTCACCTTACAATTTGATAGAGAATTGAATTAGGATGGATTGATCCTTTCACAATGTGACAATTATGTTCAACACTTCGACGATCCTACCTTTTAGTTGCTTCAACCATTTCAATATCAAAGACAACGCATGAAGTGAAAGCATTACATGCAAGAACAAAGACACAAAACTAGAAGGGGGAGGCAATTTGACATACATAAAGTATATAAATAGCATTACATAATAATTATTGATAATAAAATTACCTGAGGGACAACCCTTCAGCCTCATGACTAGTCAATGATATTTATACTATCATGAGTGGTCTTGTAAAACATCGCTCATATTATTCAGTTACAAATATATATTTTATATCCTACATGGATTTTTTTACTTTATCCTATTTGATTTGGATATTGAGTCGATGAATTTGTTTAGTTCATTACGTTGCCTCATAGAACTACAATTTGCTTCACTTTCTAACGATCTTTTTATTGTCCACCCCCTTTTCAGTGCTTTCCCAAAAGGGATTTGGCATGATTGATCTTTCTGAATTTGGGTAGAAAATGATGTTGATCTGTTTGTGCTGCAAGCAATCTTGAAGTCGCCTTCTCCTTCCATTTCTTGCAATGCAGAGCATTAAGGATGATGTCATGATGTGTAATTCTTTAGTTGAATATATGTATATTCTTATCATGAAGCAGTGGTGTGCAATATCATTCTTTTTTCTTTTGAGCTGCTCCTATACTTCCAAGTCATTTCATGAAGTTATAAATTTCCATTCGTACAATCCCTGCCCTTGAGCATGGTAATGTATTGCTATATTTCAATAGCATTCTTACTTGTGCTACATATTTTTGCTAGTTGATGTTCAGTTTGTTCCAATGTTTCTGTAAATGTTGATTATATATGATTAACTACAACTATCACATGTTTTGGAGTATCATGTTATAGTCAAGAGTCAAGACTCCAGTCGCCCAAGTTTGAGACTCGTAGATATTTTGTGTATGTAAACTTCCTGAGTATGATTGTGTCATCAACATGTTGTCTCTCTACTGAGCTTTCAAATGGGTCTTGTTATCGCACAATTTGAACTTATCCAAGCCCAACACAAGTAAATCAAATTGGCCTAACTACAGGATAACCCACCACTGTCATCTTAGTAGGAGATCCCCACGTTTTAGGGATAGAATATGTCCAACCCAGGGGAGGCGTCCCCAGTAATATCAAGGGATAAGATAGCATGGATGTAGCCAAGTTCGAAGGACCCTCTCACTGGTTACCTAAGTCAACTGTCTATGTCCGTGAAATTGAGGCAAAGAGAAGTGTTTTGGGTACCTGCCTGGAACACGAACAATATAGCATATATATATATAACAATTTCTAAGTACCAATGTGATAAAATACCTCAACAGACAACAAGCAACATAAATATATGATGGCTGAAGTAAAATTGCAGCAAGATGATGGTTGATAACAACCAATAGTATTTTGTAACAGCCACAAGAAATTCAACTTGGAATTGCAAGAAAAGATAGTGAAAATCTTGCATATATCAAGTAGATCAATTAGCACTTATCCCAACAAATTTTGAGTATGTTAGCTAGCAATCAGCGTAAGTTATGCAGCAAATTACAGCAGTTAATATGGCTGTAGCAAAGATTTGCAACAGGAGAAAGATAATTAGTAGATTGAGCTTTAGAAAATGTTAGTAAAAGCCTTAGATAGTAGAGTTTGAGAGTTGTTTGATCAATTCCTTCACAGGAGAGAGCAAGTAGACTAGTGCCTTTTGGGCTATGGAGTCAATTACAACAGCACTGTGTTGGTTTTCTTGGAAATCCAAATGGATTTGCAAAGAAAATAACGTTTCTCAGTATAACCATCAGCCTTATCTGAGAACTTAGGGAGGAACAGCACCACATTTGTTGATACATGACCCAAACAGGTGCAGAACAATGTTGATTAAGTCAACTAATCATTTAAATGGACCACATAAACTAGGGGTTTCAACATTGGTTGGTTTTGTTCCCCACCTTATCTCTGTTGCCTTGACAATATTTGTGCCCCATCGCCTATCTCCCATGTTTGTAATAGGTGAGATATTCAATGACAATTGATTTTGTGTACCTTTTCATATATTCTGCGTTTGTGTCTGCATTGTCCTTCAATGAGCTTTTTGACATTTTGTTTTAGATCTCTAATGCTGTTTTCTAATGTAGTGTTATTTCCATTTATACTTTTGTGATAAGCTTGATACACATCTACAAATAGAACAAACGAGCAATTAATAAAATGGGCAGATTTTTGAGAATGAATACTCTATGCCATTTTTCTGTGTTATATATTATTCATATAATCTCTACAAATAAGGAAAGGATTTGCTAAATTGAAACATCTATAAATGACTATTTCCTCTTGCATTCTTTTGTATCGTTAGTCTATCTTAGATGTTTATGCAAGGGCTTTGCTAAAATTGTTCTGATCAACAATAATTGGGATTTGACAGGCTACATTACAACCTCCATATTTGGTGGCAAATGAACCAGATGATGACAATATACTTCATACACGCACTTATGATGTGAGCATAACGTAAGGCTTCTTTTCTTTGATTGTTCTATTTCTACTTCTGTACAGCTTTGATTATATCCTCAATTTAGAAGAGTTAATGGAAGTGGTGCAAACACACAATTCCTAAGGTGATTAGAGATGAAGATTAGTCCCTATATTTTGTGCAAAGTATAATGACTCATTGGTTTTGATATTGAAGCTACTGATGCTCTACTGATTAATGTTGCAAACATCGAGTCAGCAAATATATTTCTGAGGGTCCAGAAAACGACTTATTCCCAACATTGGGGAAAATATTGTCCAACTTACAAAAAATACAAAAATATTCATTTTTAATTTCTTTTTAAACATCTAAAGAAACCCCCTCCCTCTAGCCCTATTATGGGCAAATGTAATAGTGAGTAACCCCTTTGTTCTCAATCCCCTGCTTTCCCTCTTCAAACTGAGCAAAAAAATCCAAAATTCTCTTGACTCAGCTGATATTTTCCATTTTCATGTGATGATATATTGCAGATATATCGTGATATTTTTCCGTTTTTAGGTGATATATTGCCAATATATTGTGATATTTTCAAAATATCGTGATTTTTTCCAGAGATATTATCGCCAAGCTGTGAGAATCGCGATATATCGTGATGTTGGCAATATATTGCCAATATCTGCAACACTGCTTCTGATCCTTGAAGAAAAAGCTAGTTGTGGTTGCAAATTGCCACCAATTAGCTCCTGTACCAAATCTACTTTTTTCATATTGCTTTTGTATCTGATATCTGATTGACAGGTTCCTCATACTGGCCTCAACTAAACCACTGTATATTTTCTGTAGTTATCACATTTTAAATCTCAAATTGACCACTCATGTTTTGCTTTTGTTATTTTACTGTATGCCTTTTTGTGTCTGGTTGTTTAATATCTTAGATACATCTAGGATTAAATAAAATGTATGTGGTTGTTGTGTCCATACTCGCAGAAATGTAAAATTGGTTTTCAATGGACAAATTGTTTTTTTTTTTTTTGACAAAAACGGTTATGTTGCATTAATAGGCATTCTGGTCAGCCAGAATCTGGAATTTACAAATCCGAAGAAGGTTGGTGACCTCTGACAGTGCTGCCAACCTTCTGGTGAATGTTTTGGGAGACCAGTTCCCTTTGCTCCTTGAGCTAATTCGGGAATAAGACAGAAAGTGCGTACATGAGTAAATTCTCACAAACTGTGAGCATAGCAAAAGACAGAAGCAAAGCATTATTCTAATGAGGCTGAAGTTTTCCCCTTAATGTAGGGGTCCAACTTTTTCTGAGATCCTAAAGAAATGTTGGAGGCCGCCTCCTTTTCTCTTCGTGCTTTGTTGGTCTTTCGCCCTCGGGTAAGGGGCGGAGACGGAACTGAGTTGTCTTCAGGTTCTGAAGTTTCCCCAGAGCCGCTAGAGGGGACTGTAATCCGACCTTCTTGATTCAATGGACAAATTGTTGCCTGGCCATTGCATTTACAATAGGAAGGCCAGGAATCAATTGGCATGTATTTATTAGCATTTATTATTCCTACTAAGACATCCTTTATTGAATAATCCTTCATTGTTGTTGAGCCTCTATCCTACTGGAATTTGCAAGTTGTCAGTACTTGATGATTTACCAGTGTCCAATACATTTTTATTAAATGCTACCGCACAAGGTTAAGTCTTCTGAATCAGTACTATCCATCTTTAAGATGCAAATTTAAAATGGTAGACATTTTCTGAAACCTGTTTCTGATTGTAAAATTAGATTTTGATGCTTAGGAGGTCATCATCCAATGAAGATAATAATGAGACTATCTTTGTCCTTTTTGATCGAGATCATCTCTAAAATACAGAGTTACGGGATTGGTCACGCTAAGGTGATGCATCCAGGATCCAGCTACCTGCATCAGATTCTTCAGGATCTGGCAGAAAAGGCTTCCAGACAGATTTCCTACAGAATCTGTTCTGTGCAATATGAAATGGAAAAGTAAAAAGATGCGGAAGATGACAGTATAGGTTAGGAGCGAAAGGGGAGACCATATGGCCTCCTCACAGACAATCAGTACTTGGGGAGGCCTGCCCCCCATATATATTTATTTATTTTTCCCTCAGTCAATACAAAAGCATTTGGGACCCTAACTCACCTCATTTTTTGTTGGAGTATTAACACTCCAATGCTATAGTCCAATATATTAAAGTCACATTATGGTCAAGCGAATTTTAGAAAACAAAATCGAGTGATAAGTTATAATTGGTTGAGGAGGTTAGGAATTAGGTAGCATACATGATACAACTAACATGGTATTAGAGAAATTATCGACTTGAGCTTGGAGTCAAAGTTTGTGTGGATCTGAGATAAAAAAGGAGATTTTGAAGAGAGTAAATAGCCTACAATCCAAAGGCGAGGCTCTATGCTAGCCTGACAAACCCGGAAAAGTGGGAGATCTTTTCCTTGAAACAAAATTGAATTTCTTGCTAGTGTAAGGGCCCAGGGAATAAATTGAGGCAATGCTCTATTCTCCTTTAATGCTTTGTTATTAATCCAAGTTTCATTTCCTTCAGCCAATGTGGCTTCCTGCCATACCCTCTCATCTCCTGTCAGATTGAAAGAAACATACCACACTTCCTGATCTGTAAACTGCTGTGGATATTCCACTGGAACAGTTCGTCACAACAGATCTGATAAATAAAACTCGAATCTACACTATGAAGGTTAAATTCCTTTAGATTCTAGAATCTTTAGTTACAAATTTTCTGCTTATGCATGAAATAGATAAAATGCGGAAAATAGAGAACAGTAAAATACAATCACACACCATCTACAAAATAACACAAAGTTTTGCTCTGGGAAACCCTTACGGGAGAAAACCCAGCTAGAAGGTGTGGCTGCTTTATTCTCTTTTCTCTGGTATGGAAGTAATGCAGGTACGAAGGAGAAGACACTCTCTATGGAGTTGTTGAGAGTCGAGACCTGTGACCTGTTAGGCTGCTACAGAACATTAACCCCCTCTGTTATGCTCTCTAACTTCCCATTCTGAGTTGCTCTGCTCTATTATGGAACAAAATACAATAACATAGAATGAAACCCCTTGTCCTCCTAGTGGCCCGATATTTAACATAGCCCGACAACCGTCTAGGCTACGGTTTTGACTTCCTCAACCCTCAATTGGTGATCAGGTTTGGACCTTCTAGAGTGTTCTAGAAAATCCACTATGTGGCTAGACCCACATGTTTAAGTAATGGGGGTTGATGTGGCAACCACTCGCACCATGGTGATCAATACGGTAGGTCAACTTGCGGGAGGCATAACTTTCACATACAAACTCCGATTGAGACGATTCTTGCACCGTTGGAAAGGGATCGGTGTGTAGAATATACAGATAAGATCTTAAGTGGTAGTAGAATATTAATCTTTGACAGCTCATGTGCCAAGACGAAGCTAGTGTTGTGCATGGGAAAGGAATCTTGCTGATTTGGGGCAGCCACTTGTTGAGGGATCTTTTGAGGCAGGGGTTGTTGTTCTTGACGACCATTTAATGTCTTATTCCTTTGAGCATTTGTCCTTGTAATTTCAGCCACCAAATCATCCCCATTTGTCCTAGTTTGTCAAGAATGGGACCTTTGGGGGCTTCCATCTGACTTTCTGGAACAACTATAGTTGTAGCAATCATATTACCTTGACATGCATTAAATTGACTAGGATTCAAAGAAAAAACCTCGGGTTGATTTCACTTGCTTTGGTTAAGGACTTGATATACCTGTGGAAAGTAGTCTTCTTCATCCATGGACAACATGTTAAAAGAAATTTCTGTTTGTTAGGATGTTTTTTGCAGATGACTTTGAACGAACAAATGAGTTGTTTGAGCAAATACCTCGCAACTCTCTTCACAATGTGGCTAATAACATGGTCTGCGATAGAAACTGGAAGAGGAGACCCTGCATAATTGTTGCTGGAAATTGGTACAGGAAGTCTTTGAGTTTCAACCTGCTGAAAAGGCTTCCCAGGCGGCTGGAAAGTACACTGATTTGCAGGGGCAGCTTGCTGATTTTATTGGATCGTCTTGTTACTCAAATCTTGTAAGAAATTCACAAATTTGGTAGGAACTTCATCCTCCTTATTTCCTTACTCCTTGGGCTCAACGAATGTTTTTCCATACGTATCAAAGAGTTAGGACTAACTCGAGTGGACCTTCTCACTTGCATTCATATTGTTTTCACTTTTGAGAGTAGTAACACAAGTGGCCTATAGGTTCTATGGATCCTTCTCCTTGAGAAAAATACCAAAAAATTCGCTAAAAGCATTGGTATAACAAACTAATGTGGTACCATCACTTGGACGTATAGCTTGTGGGATTCTTGCATGTAATTTGGCAACGTGGCTATTGAACTCAGCCATTGTTTTGTTCTCTTTCCACTTAATAGTGGTAAACTCTGCCAACAAGTATTTACTATCTTGCTTATCCCCCTCTTAGCTGTAAATTCTTTTGTATGAATCCTGTCCATTAATGGAATTGGGTGTGAGGGATTTGTACCATTCCCGTGCATCTCCTTTAAGGGTTTGTATGAACATCTTCATGACCATGTCCTTGTATTCAATCTTCATGTTGTCTACAACATTCAAAAAGGCGGCCAGATGATCATCCACCGAGATGGTGTTATTACCTGGAAATTTAGGGAGGTCTTTCTTGTATTCTCCTACAGGCATGTCATGAGGTTGATTATGTTTTGCAGCGAAACTCAATGGAGCATAAACATAAGGGTCAACCTAACAGCAGCTCCTGCGATTTTACTAGTTTTAGATGAAGAAAAAGTTGAAGCAACATTAGAACTTACTGGGGAACTCATCACTGAACGTATTGAAGGACTTATTAAAACTTTACTAGCAGATTCAGTTGTAACAACTACCTTGTAGGCATTCAAAATAATTGAAGCACTTGCTAGCTTGGGGGGATTTTTAGGTGGTGTCTTATCTTTATAATTCCGGAATAGCTGTTTAGGTTTGTTCAGGGTGTGAAATAATTCCTTGTGCAGGGTCAAACCGAGGAGATCCTCTTAAGTTGTCAAGTGTGATAAGACGCTACAACAATGGAGTCACAGGTGAGATAAAAACTTAAAAGAAACCAAATAAATGAAATCTCACCGATGTCGTGTAGCCACAAGCTACTAATGACTGAGGATTTGACGAAGTCCCAGGCAATGACTCCAATTTGTTCATGCACAAATCTGGACCAAGAAGACAAAGAGATCAGGGTGATAACTATAGGCAACCTAACCCTGTCACTACTGGATGCCTCTCCATTCATGTTGGTTCTTTTCCAGCGAAGGGGTGTCCCTAGGGTTTGTATATGCTGTTTTCTAATGAATAAAATCTGCATATGACACCGAAATAGATCAGCACACTTATGCTGCCCTCTAAGTATTCCAAAGCACACAAGAACAGTGATCAACCTATGAATTAAATCATAGAGGGCAGAGATTAGTTTCTTAATCAAAATTACAACAACAATTAGATGGCAAAGTAGAAAAGAATATGCGCCTTATGTGAAAGTAAAACTCAGGATAAGTGCATGGTAATGACAAACAAAATCCTGTAGCATGATTGCACATATAAGAGAACCACAGAGATTTGAGGAGAAGCAAAAGAAGCATAGTCGAATCCATTTGATATATTAATGAAGAGACAAAGAGTAAACCATAGACAACAACAAATCATGGCCTGCCTTGTCAATCTCTGGCATGCAGTAGTGGAAGATGCTGCCAAGTCTGGAATGGAAGAAGAATGGTGGTGTAGAGCTCCTGTAACTTGTGTGAAAGAATCCAACCTCGTGAACTAATGTCTCCACATCTTTTTTATAGATGACATCTAGGAGAGAGAGAGAGAGAGAGAGAGAGAGAGAGAGAGAGAGAGAGAGTTGAAATTGTAAGTTGAAACCCTGTGCATATGATTACAACTTGCCCTCTAACTGAATTATCTGCTGAAAATAAGAACCTGCTAATAATACTCTCATTGTGCTGCTGCCAAAGAATATGGCTGTCTTCTTGTTTGTAATTAGCAGGCATAACTCAGCCGAACATACCCTCCACTAAGGCACTCAATCCCCAAGATAATGCTGGTCGCTAATAATAATCACAAAAAATCTGCTGGAAATGTCATTAAGGTGCAGCTATCCCAAGTATATTGCTGTAGATGCACTAAAACCATGAAAATGAGGACAAGAACGGCCTCATTTCACACACCCTCTCCAAAGTACCTGTTGTCTCAGCATGCAAACTGGTGTAAGAGTTCAAAACAAGTTTCCAGAATCTGCATGCATGTCTCATTGAGCTGGAAACCACCTGTACCAGAGCGCTGCTCCTCTAATATGACTGATTTTCAAATATACCACGTGAATCTGCTGGAAAATGGTTTACTACAGCACTCCTCCTCAAGACAGTGCTGCTGTTTACCAATAATACTACCCAATCTGCCAGTATTAGACTGTTTGAGTGCTGTTCCTTTGAAAAATATTCTGCTGTTTTCTAATTATACTGCCTAAATCTGTTGGAAAAAAGCTCATTGGAGCGCACCATCCTCAATCAGATTACATGAATGGGTCAATTCTGTGAATCATCCAGTCAAATACTTCCATCAAGGTGCAGCTCCGTAAGCAACTAGCTGTTTCTGTTTGCTGTAACACACATGCACGTGCTGGGGGTGTCAAACCTGCCTTGTTAGGCTCCAGGGGTGCTTAACCTGCAAAAATATCGCTGCCTTATAACAATAAACAACAGTCTATGCTCTTACCCAAGATGTTCGTTGAATTCTTCCTTAATTAAGGTTGCATGAATGCTGAAATAAGCCAAGGGGTGATGGCGCTCCAAGACAAGTCTCCATCACCAATTTGTTCATGCAAGGTGTACTGATAAAGAGTTTCAGGCATATTTTCTTGCTGAGAGTAGTGAAGGATAAGGTATGCCAAAATAGCAAGATGTCATCTTCAAGCACGACACACCTTCCTAGGCCAAAATTAGTAAGTCTCAACTACATTCACATGCACAGAAGGTCTCTCAAGGGAAGTGCTCCAAGCCTCCAACTATCTGTCTAAAGTCAACAAAACTTGAAATAGCAGTCCACTCTATCTCATGAGTGCTCTAAAGTGTCTAAATATAGCTGCCACGTGTCACAGTGATGCAATCACTATCTGCTCAACTCTGAACTCAACTACACATCCTTCACCCGAACTGGAATCTGGAATCAAATCCACCACTACACATTGGAGCCATATCGCTGCCTCTGTACCTGCTAAAAATAGCAACTGCATGGATGTCACTAGAAATAGTCTCATTAGATTCGTCTTCATGCAAGGAGCCTAGACATGTACTCTGATTTGGCATGCAAGCCTAGACACTGCTTGCATGTCACTAAAAATAGTGTTAGATTTAGGGTGAGTTTGCAGAATATTAGTCTCTTTTAATTTTTCTATAATTAGGACAAATTAGATCTGTAAATCAATTCACATGTAAAGAAGACATCAGCAAATAGAGGAGTTCTGATCACATATGCATTTAAACTCAGACTTAAGAAACAGATCTAAACACTGCAACTAAAACACTCAACTCAGATCTAGAACCTAGAGGCAACAGCATATAGAAAGATTTATCTATGGCATACATTAGCAATAGAAAAGTAGAGTTCAAATCTTAACATTAGAGCTTTAATCTATGATCAGAAAACAAATGGTCTCTATGAAGACAAGTTTTAGATCAGTGTTAGCAGCCCTATAGATGCCACAATAGGTCTGCATACTTAGATCATGGACAGTTATCAACAGCTCTCTGAATGTACCAGCAAATATATATAACAGAAGATCTATAATATCAAATCTATAACAGCAGAGCTTATTCAAAATATTAAACAAGGAGCACACATTATAGATCTATGCACTGCCTAATAAACAATCTTATAGTGAACTCAGATCTAACACTAAAAGCAACTATTAGAAGGCATACCTGGTACCTGCCTTACCTCTGAAGTTGGCACAAACCACAATAGGTATAGGTCCTGAAATTTATGCTCAGACAAAGGTTCAGTTCATGGATCTAACAAAGATCTTTTATGCCAAAGGTTGAAGGAACTTTCAAGCCACCAAGTTTAGGGTTTCTGGAGCAAAGACACCAAGGAACCCAAACCCATTCTAGCCAAAAACTTTGCCAAGGAAACCCTCAGGACTAGACAGCAGATCTGGGTAAGGGTCTTACTCTCAAATGAGAAACTCACAGCTGAGCCAGGACGTGGCACCCACAGTAGACAATCCCACAGCTGTAAGGGATTGTGGCACCCTCAGCAAATAATCCACAGCAAACATATGAAGCGGCACCCTTAGCAACAGTCCTATAGCTAGCACTTCAGCAACATAGGACGTGGCACCACACTAAGGCTATAGGTCACGGCTCAAGAGATGGAAGCCAGCTACTACAGCCACAAGGAACAAAAAGAAACAGAAAATAGGTCACGGCTCAAGGAACGGCATCCAGCCACAACAGTCACAAGGGAACAGAACTGCTACAGAAGATAGGCCATGGCTCAAGGGACAGCAGCCAGCCACAACAGAACTGCTACAGTAACTAGGTCACAGCTCCACACAGCCACAAGGAACGACTGCAACAGAAAATAGGTCACTCCAGCAGAGGACGCGGCACCTTAGCCAAGGGAAGGATCACGGCAGGCTTGAGCAGCAAAGAGAAATACTCCAAATGAATAGGCCGCACCATACTACAGATCACAATAGCAAAAGACTGAGGCTGCAGACAAGAAGACTCCTCACGCTAGCATAAGTAGAATGAATGTGACTTAGGCGTAGGAGGGGGGTTCTTTATATAGTAGAAAGTTAGGGCAAGGTTAGGGTTTAGGGTTAGGTTAAGTTGTATTGTTAAGTCACATGTTTAAATTGTAAATTTAAACATGTGACAATTATCAATATTAAACTTTAGAATCATAACCCCCCATTAAACCAATAAAAGCCCAAAACCAAATAAACAAAGCCCACAACAAGGATAAGGGGGGTTTACAAAGCCCACAACCAATTAAACAAGGGTAAGGGGGTTAACAAAGTGGCTTTACTCATTCCTTCAAATCATATGGTGAACCTATTACTTTATCATCACTGCATATGGGACTTTATCCTTCTTGTGGTTATGTCCTTCTTCAAGGAAGGTCACGTACCATCAAGTTTTACACCAAGGTCAGAGACCAAGGATCAACCCATGCCCCAGGCATGAGCACCCTGGACCCAGTCCAGGGGCCCTAGATATATCCAGGGTCTTTATCATCTTGGTCCCAGACCAAGAACCCAATGCCCCAGGCATGGGTACCCTGGATCTAGTCCAGGGGCCCTAGACATATCTAGGGACTTCAAATGCTTGGTCCCAGACCAAGACTCCCATGCCCCAGGCATGGTTACCCTGGACCCAG
>JASDQU011506640.1:0-22953 GCA_032191745.1 Picea mariana | reverse complement strand
CTGCATATATAGTGCATGTGCTTCGTAAGCCTACGAACCTCGGATTGACAAATTAAATGGTTGGGCAATTACTACGACGGAATTAAACGACAATATTTTCGCTCAACACAACCCTCGCTCAAGAAAGGCTTATAACCTTAAAAATAAGATGAAGCAATGATGGAGGGTGTATACAACATACTCCTTCCTAGGGTTTCCACCAATAATAACCAAAATAAGCAAGAAAGAAATAGAATATGCAGATTTTTTCCTTACCCAATCCGAGAAATGAGATATCAAACCCTAGTTTACCATGCAAAATTCATCCAAGAGCCAAGAGAGCAAACCTTTAGGGGGTGCACATCAATCCTCCTCATCCATTCACCAAAAGACATTTCATAAGAGATAAACACCATAATCACCAAGAGTAGCAAAAATTTCAAACAAATACTTCTCACAATGGGAGAGTTATGTTATCAAAATGACTTGAGTTTGATCTATGTTTATACAAAAAGTCTTAGGCATAGTTTGTCCACATAAACTAGGGTAAACCACAAGATAAGGGGTCAAAAGCCCTAATATTTCCCCTTTACAAAATAATATTAAACAATTTATCTTAAAATTTACTTTTGCACAAAAGAAACCCTAGAGTAAGATGACAACTCCCCTTTAGGGGATGTTTTTGACACTTTCCAAGTCATTGGAGAAGAATGTGGAAGTTGTTGGGGATCCTTGATCCTCCTCTTCATTCACCAAGCCTTATCCATGCCTTATCCGTTCAATATATTCCAAGTGTCAATGTGCAGCTCCATCACCACCAAACCCTAGCCCCTTCATGACGTCAACCGTCAAGGAGGTGATGTTTTTCCTCTCCTAGGCAAGTCGTTTGGGTGGTAGTGGCTATTTTAGGCCTGCCATGATGTCTCCTAGGCCTCCAAAGGCACATCTCTTTCATCCGACATGTGGGCCCTAGGAATCCATCTTGTGAGCTTCTTTCCCCATGGAAGCCCAAGCTAGGATTTTTCTCCCAAAACTGGCCACCAAGCAAGGTCATGCAAAACAAAAGGGTACGCCCTCCAAAGATCTCAAGTAAAAGATATCATGACAATTGTAAACCGTATCTAATAAGAAAGGCACCTAAACATGTGCATCAAAAATACCTCATCAAATTAAACAAATGCTCAAAAAACCTATATAATTGACAAAGTTTAAGTATGTGAGGGGTGTCATAGGAGTCCTATTGGGTAGACCAAATCCCTAAAGTAGGGTATTCTCCAAAAGATATCCTTTCAAGGTTATGTAATGGATGATGAGGTGGAAGAGTTTTAGACTTCATAGGTCAATGAGTTTCATGACATACGATGGCTTGTATTATCTCATTTATGAGGGATTTTGTAGAGGGTGTGTGGCACCTTCATTTGCGATACACTTTTTCCAAGCCCATCTTCTTGTCATTATTATATTTATTTCATGTTTTAAGGAACGATTTGAAGGCCAATGTAATGGCATGGTGTTCATATAATGACAATGTCATTCACAAATACCTCATGGAAATGAGAAGTTTGGATCGTGATGAGACCCCCTTTCTCTCAGTTGTGCAACTGAGAGCCACTACCCTAGCTTGGTGACCAGATGATGGTAATTTCATACCACTAAATACTCATGATCATGATAGGATGGCTCGTGACGATACCTCCCATCCTCCAACTAACTCCTCTAGCATTCATTATCATTTATTTTTTGTAGGTCCCCCTTTTCTTACAAAGAAGAATTTCATTTCTTTCTCGGGGATCCCTAGGTGAAGCATTGGGAAGGTCTATATATAGGATTCTATCTTTTAGCCAACAAAAATCCCTTTGAGCCTTCAGTCCCTTCTTCCCATTAAATGAGGTACATGCCCCTCTTTTGTCACTAAAGTCAAAGGGCCTAGAAGAGGGCAGTATGATGGGAATGTAATGAGCATAAAGTGGTAAGTGTGGTTGGGAATGGTACGATGACCCCTCAAGGGATCCCCAGTCACAATCCTTCCCAAAAGTTTGTCCACTTACTAGGAAATCTATGACACTCACCAAGGTGAAACAACTCTATAATCTGACTTCTAGAAGCTATTTGGTGTGGTGGATGCATGACAATGGATCAAAAGGTGGTGATAGAGCGGGGTCCTATATGTGCAAGTAGATATTGTTGGTCATGTAGTCTCTCATCACTCCATAACTGCAACTTGAGGGCCTCGAGACATGATATCCTTATTTATCCCAAAAAATGGAGATAAGAGGTGCAATGGAAGATAATTCCCCTATTGGTCAAGCTAAGAAGTGTAGGATTTCTTGGAAACAAGTCTCAATGATTGTCAGATGCTTGATTACCTGCAAAAGAGAAATGTACATGCCCGAGACAAGAGAAAATACAAGTATACAAGCCCAATATTCAAATGGACAAGCAAGTGAAGCTTGTTGTCCTATATAGAAGCAATAAACAATGGTATAGATCAGCAATTAAATGATAATAGAATCCGCTAGATATGTCACTGGAATTCAAGTAAAGATGCAAGAGATTAAGCTAGCAATGACTAGTATAACTCAAGTAGGATAGAGCTACACTTTAGTGATAAGATAAGGCACTTTAGAAACATTATTGAAGAGATATTATGAAAGCCTTATGGCTGTAGGAAAATGTTGCTACAACAACAAAATTCAACCAACAAAAAGCATAAATAAACCACCCAAAAGATGCACTAATATTAGTAGGTTATTATGGCAGCTTTTTAGCAATTTCTGACAGTTACAAAGTGAGTAAGAGAAAGAAGTTTAGATGAGTTTGTTGCAGCCCTAATGGTTGTGGAATAAATTTTATAACAAAAATAATATGTCCTTGACTAATCAAGATGCCCTAGTGGCTCAAGCAAGCTATTAAGGCAAAGAATTGATTCCACTTTAAACAATTTGAATATCTCGTAAAATCACATATTCCAATGCAACAATTTATTTCTCCAATGCAATTTTTAGATTAGTGCTTTGTATCTATTGGGTAAATGGAGTATTGGATGCAATATATAGATTCACAATATCACTAGGGGTGTAGGCTCTTCTACTCCCTAGAGCATGCAAAACTAACCAAGGTAAGGCTAGGAGGGTGTAAGCCCTTTTACTCCTCCTAACAACCTTGTAAATATGGTTATTCAAGTAGAAAATAATATGAAACTTGGTGGAGGGTGTATGCTCTTATACTCCTCCAAGGATTTTTAGACAAGAATATCAATGAAACTAGAGGAAAACAACAACAAATACATAAATTTCCTTACCAATTTCATAAAATAGCAAGATCAAACCCTAGTTACCAAGAAATATCCATCCATAAGAAAGAGAACAAGCATCCAAGAGGTTTTCACCACCTTAGCTCCACAATATACCAAGAGAAAACACCATAAGATAGTTGCACAAGAGAGAGATGATCCAAATTTCCCAAGTAGGGTGAAAATTTCAGCCAAGTAGTCTTTCTCACATGAGAGAGCTATGCCAAAATGAAATGAAAATGATCCTTATTTATACAAAACTCCTAAAAAATGTTTGTCCACATAAAGTTAGGGTAAACCAAAAAGTAAGGAGGCCAACCCCATTTACTTTTCCCATTTACAAAATATTTTAAGTTTTCACATGAAGAAAACCCTAAAAGTGTGACATCAACCCCTTCTAGGGTGACATCTTGGTCACTTTGTCAAGACGTTGAGCTTAAGGATGAAATCCTTGGGCCTCCAAAGGCCTTCCCTTCATGAGTTGGGGTCTTCCCTCAAAGGTACAATGGATATTTCTCATCAAAAGTGCCAAGTGTCCATCAAACATCTCATCACCACCAAAACCCCATCCCTAGGGTGATGTCAAGCCCTCAAAGATGATGTTTTAGCCTCCAAATGAAAATCATTGGGCTTGCAAGGGATAGATGAGGTCCTCCAAGGTCTCTTCCTTTTCCTCCAAAATAAACATTCATCTCATGTACTTCCCCAAGGTTTGGGACATGGAATCCAACGGGTGGGATTCCTACCCCAATGAAGGTCCAAACTGGGCTTATTCCTCCAAAATGTCCATCAACAAAGTCCTGGAAAGATAGACAAGTACACCCTCCAAGGATCTCAAGTCAAATAATCATGGAAAGTATAATCACATTTAATATAAGAGCCATCTAAGCATGTACATCAAAAACTACCTCATCATATTAAACAAATTCTCAAAGACTCTGTGAAATTTTCCAAGTTTAGGTATGGGAGGGTTGACAAGGTGACCTATTGGGTGAATTGGTCCTTAAGTCAAGGAGAGTTTCCTAGGTGGAAACCTCTCTAAGTCATGTGGAGAAGATGAAGTGGATGGGGGTAATACTTTTGCACATGGGGTTCATGACATACAAGGGTTCGTATTGTCTCATTTATGGGTTCCTTTGTAGAGGGTGTGTTGCACCTTCGTTTTCAATGCATCCTTTTTTCAAGGCCATTTATTTTCATTAATTATATAGAATGTTTCCAGGTTGAAGCCAAGGTGGGACTTCTACCTAATCATGAAAAACATTTCCCACCTTGACTCTGTCCTACTCAAACTATGCTCCCCCAAGTTGAAGAAAATGTGTGGGACTTCTACCTAAGCATGAAAAACATTTCCCACACATGCTCTACCTTGGTTGACATTTTTATATTATTATTTTTCACTGGTCCCATCAGTTTCTTATGAGAGACATTTCATTGTCCTCGGGATCCCTGGGCAAGAATCTAGAAGGTTTGTGATTGATTTTTATCTTTTTCCAGCTACAAACCTCTGGGCCTTCAGCCCCTTCTTCCCATGAAATGAGGTACAATCCCTTCTTGGTTCAGTACACCCAAAAATACCAAAAGATAAGGAGACGAAAAAAGGGGTGAAGTGTGAAAAATGGTAAGTATGATCGGGAATGGAACAATGACTCATTGAGGAGACCTACCAGTAGCAAACCCATCCCTAAGGGTGACCACTTACTAGGGTGCAATGTCAACCATGAGGGTGAAACATGGAAAAGAGAATAATTTCCAAGTAGATGTTATATAATCAAAAGCATCTCTAAATGCAACATACTCAAATGCATCAAATATTAACGTGACACTTACCACAATACCTGACTTATACCTCATGGAGAAAGACCCGTCATCTTTCAGAAGAAATTTGATGTGGTTGATGTCATCGTCACGAATCTAGGAAATGTGGTGGTGAAGCGGATCTCTGTCTGTGCATGTGGACGTTGTCGGTCATCTCTCTCGGTACTCCATGTATGCAACTTGAGGGCCTCAATACATCATCTCCTTAGTTATCCCTAGAAATTGGAGATAAAACGTACCATCGTCCATGGGGATATAATCATGAGTGAGTTCCATGCTAAGGAAACCTACAAGAGTGGCAGCCCAACTCCTCAATAACAACATGCCCCGAGCATCTGGAACATTGATCACCACTATGTTCATGAGGATGCTAATGTGAGGAAAATCCACCAAATAGAACTCCACATATTCTATGAGACCATAAAATTTGGCCTTCTTTGAATTGATGCCATCGACATTTCCATAAGGTCAAGTCATCTTGAGGCCAAGCTGCTTCATAACCTTTAAGGACCTCACATTTATTGAGGCCCCATAATCTAGCATGTAGTTTTGTAAGACAAGATTATTTATCCCCAAAGAAATATGGAAGGGAAGGTTTGGATCGTTTTTCCATCCAAGGTACATGGTGTTCGGGATTATTAGAGGATCTTTTTCCTCAGCTAACACTTTCAACAACTTCAACACTTCTCTTCTCACGTAAGGGATTTTGCACATTTATGTCACTGGGACTGTCATCTTCATTTTTCCAACCATGGTCGGTACATTTATGTTCAACTGAATCTCTTTGTTTACCTACGTTGGTTTTGGAAGCAACTCTCGAATTGGAGGTGGATGTGGCGAGGCCACCCTCTTTGCTAGTTGGGGAGTGGTCTCCTTCTATTGAACTAAAGATTTCTTTGTTGGCCGAGATGAGGTTTGCTTCTCTTAAGTCCATGGAGGAGAGATATGAATTTTATTCCTTCTTGCATAAGTCGGGATCTCACTCTTTTTTAAATATTTCCTTTGATTTCCAGTCAACTAATTAAGCACTCTGAGTTGACTTTCTCAAGCTCCCCTTTTTCAAACTTCATCAAGTGTTCTTGTGTAATATCTGTGGATTCATCGTCACCATCATCCTCAAAGGAAAAGATTGTATCTATAAAGTTGATACTATAAGGGGAGTCTTCTTCCAATCTTGGACATTCTTCCTCCATATGAGGTTCTTGGCAAGGAGAAAACCATGGTAATTCTTCCCATTTGACCATCCCAACAAGGTTCGGTGTGTCAAGAGATTTTTCTTCTTGTTGATGTTTTTCCTTCCAAACTGTGGCTTCTTTCCTGACAAATGGGTACCTTAGAGAAGACTGGTTCCTTTCCAAATTTGTCAATCGGCTCATAACCCGATTCCGATTTTGAACGAACTGAATATTCATCTGATCAAGATTTTGAGATATGAGAGCAATCGATTCTGGTGCACTGCTTGTAGTTGTCTTTATTTTTAGTTATGCTCTGGCATGAAGATACTGAAAAGGATCGATCTCAGAACAAAGAAAATTCTCCTCAATCTCTACACTATATTCTTTGGCCTCTGTTGAAGTGAAGGGTTTCTTATCCCTTAGGATGAAACCAAATTTCCCCTCAAAGGCATTGACATAGAGAATATGGACAACTCTTGCGATAGGGCGCAAACCCTGGGGGATTTGGCTATGTAGTTTATCAAATTTGGTGTCAAATTCACTAACTGTTTCAATCTCCTTTTTCTTTATCTAGTTGAACTGGGTCATTATCATTCCACTATCTTTATTTACTGACCACCTACCTTTGAATGATTGAGAAAAGTCTTCATATGTTGTGAGATGGTTATCTGGCAGGCCATCAAACTGCCTTTGGGCATCTTCAGTGAGGGATGTTTCTAGAAACTTCATTGCAACATCTTCATGTTCTAATCCTTCATTCTGCATGTCTCGACCAATGGCATGTAGGTGTTGTTTTGCGGTGATTACATTGTTTCCAGGAAACCTTGGCAACCATTTGTTGATTTCTTTAGGCATGGTATTGGGATATCCCACGATGGAAGCCATGCCCAAGGGATTGTAGAGGTATTTTTCCCAAGAATGAGTCATTGGTGCAAGTGGGAGATTACCATGGAAAATATTTTTGACAACAAGGGAATGGAATGGAGGCTTTCTTTGGTAAGTTTTATAAAGTTTGAATCTTCCAGGGGGGGGGGTCTTTCGGGAAGATGGATTATGGGAAGGTGGAGCCTCTGGATGAGATTTAGCTCGTCAAGAAGGGAAAGGGAAATTCCCTCAAGTGGATTCACTGGGAAAGCTAGGGGTAAAGGATTTGGGATCAAATCTTGCCAAGATTTCGTTAGGGACTGAAGGAGGATTCAAAATCCTCCCTGTGAACAACGCCAAAATGTTATCACATAGAGGTTGGGAAGAGCCCGATCCAATATAAAAAGGTGGGATAACTATGGGAATACCTACCCATTGTCACCTTAGATAGGTACTCCCCTCACTTTATTGAATGGGAATTCCTACACAAGGGGGGACTCTCAGTGATCCTAGGGGGATTAAGATGGAGGGTGGAGAGATAATGAGAGGATCCCCTTAGGTCAATGATGGAAGAAGGATGGGATCTTGTAAATGAGTCTTGTGGATGGAAAACAGTTTCCAAAGACTTGAGTACCTACACCAAAGTGTTTGTTAAAATTATTCTTAAGCAGTTAAGTGTGTTTTGTATTCTTTAACTTTAGACTATTAAAACAAGAACTGCATGCATACGGATCACTGAAAGAAAGACATCCATAGTATACACAAGATTTATCATGGAAAACCCTAGTGGGGGAGAAAACCCAACAAAGCTTCTTCAATATAGATTATTCAATAGGTATAATGTCTCTCTCAAGAGAGATCTCACCAAACAAAAGATAAACCAAAAAACCCTAACCATAGTAGAGTAGCACACCACTAGACCAAAATAGTCCTCCAATAGATAACCAAAACCCTTCACCAGAACACCCTTCCTCTGTAGGTGCATCACCCTCTCAGACTTGTGCACTTTTCTGTGTGAGAGAGACTTTTGTGTGTGTTCTTCAATTGAGGTGTCTAGCCTCTTATAAATACAAGTTTTTCCCCACAAAAATTAGGTTAGGGCCGACCTGTCCACTTTTCTTTCTAATTTAAAATTGACTTGTCAAGGCACAATAAGGTCCACTTTTACAAAGGCACAATAGGGTCGACTTAACCAATATAATCTAATATTATTCTTTAGGTCATAGGCCTGCAAATGACCACCCGTTTCTTTTTCCACATGCTAAAGTTGTTGCCCTTGATTGTAATTGTAACTCATCACTCCCTCTTGTTGACCAAAATTTGGTCACCTATATGTTCCCGCTCCAGGAATAATAATAAAAAAAAAGTGATATTGGAAGATGAATATTTTTCAACTATTATATGTTCATTGCATAGCCCTCGGTACCAGCTTCGCCATGCATTTCGCGGAATCAAAATCAGAGTCTCCATGACCAAGATACGCATACTTCTGTCCAGAATTCCAATGAAGGTATTACAAGAAGAAATATGAAAAATGTTCTAAGTGGCATGTTCTCTCCTCTCCTTTCCCTTCACCTCTATTCATTCTCTCATTTTATACTTAGTCATTTTTTCCATTGTCTCATTACTTTCATATTCCCTTTACCATCTTCCACACTTAGCCATTTTTCCTTATTCCTTTCCAGGTACACTTTCATTTCCTTTTTCCTTTATTTTCCCATTTCTTTTTATTTTCCTTTCCATTTCCCAAATTTCAAGTAATTCCTTTTATTTCCTATATCTTTCTTTTTATTTTTCATATTTTCCATATTCCTTTCCATATTTCACGTGACCCATTATATACTTTCCGGACTTAGTATTATTTACTATGGGTTAGTGTGGGTTAGTGGGTTGGTGAATTTTCCTAGGAGTATGTTTTATCTCTGCTACCCTCACAATGCACTTTGACTTCTGCCACCTTCATAATGCACACAACTCTTTTACTACTCTTTACTATGTAATTCCAACACTTAGCCAAAGACATGAGTTACCGCAGGTTCATGGGTTCTGCGGGTTCACAGATTCGTAGGTTGGTGAGCGTTGGTGATGTTTATTTCATATGTTATATGCAAGTCCGTCCAACCGATTCTCAAGACTTAGAATATTTTACAACTACTTACCTCTCCTCTCCACTTCACCTATACTTAGAATTTTTCACACTCATTCCTTACTATGTATTACCGCGGGTCCGTGGTGATTTCCTCACCTACCTCTGCTTTCACGTAAGCCCATGAACCTGCACTTTATTAACAAATGAGATACATCCACTTGGCAGTTAATGGATGGTACCACTTAGAAATTAATTAATGGAGACACATTGCAATATATAAGAACTGACACATGGTGTAATTTTATTAGATGACATATGGAAGATTCTTATTAGAAAATTGTGAGCCTACCGAGTGATGACATGTGGAAACATTTTTCTGGGTGACTCATAATTTTTGACTGGGCAGATTGGTGGTTGACTGGGCATGCAAAATTATTACTATATTCGACAATTTTCCAAGGGTCGAATCCTCCTAGCTCCATAGTCTCCTCTCTTCTTTATTTCTTGTCAAGTGTATGTTATACTTAACATTATATACTACTAAGACTCTTTTATTCTCATACATGTGGGATAAGAATAATGAAGAAGTATTCATCAGAGTAATATTTACACCTAGTGGAGTGAGGAGACTACAGCAACGGAATGGAGGCGAACCCTAGCCGCCCACACAGGCAGCCTTGGCCCTCACGGCGGCCAGGCTTAGCCTGACCGGCACCTCGAATTCCTGCTCCGGATCTTGTTTGGATGCCCTCGCTGCCAGCACACAGATCTGGCTCAAGGGCGGTGTTTGAAGGTCTGAAGGTCGCGACCCCCTTTTCGACGCCCTGTGCATACAAAGCCACGAATCGGCTCCTCCTGCGTGGCCTGAGTAACAACGGATCGGTGTTTCAGCACGTGGACTCGGTGTTTCAGCGCATGGTCTTGGCCTATTACAGCAGTCGTTCAGGGGGATACGCGTTTTTGCATGCGGCTTGTCTTCTTGCTGCTGGAGGTCGGCTACGATGGCCCCAGATCCGATTGCCGAGAGGGACAAAGACCCTTTGGAAGCATTCAAAGCGTTAGTCCGCTCGGCAGGACCCAAATCCAAGCCGTCTCTCTCGTCTAAGTTTGTAAAGAAGATGGAGGAGATCCCTTCTCTGGAACTATCTCCAGAGCATCCTTGCTCTCTTGCCCTCCTTCTGGCAGAAAAGTCCCTCATCGGAAAGTTTACGGGGTTATGGCCAAGCCCCAAAACGATGGAGGCATGGATGGATGATCGCTGGAAATCGTTGAAAAAGGGAATAGCTTCTCTGATCGCAGTAGGTAGGGTTTTTTTTGTCTTCAGTTTCTTGACCAAAGAGGATCGTGACCTAGTTTTCATATCTGGACCCTATTTCATGGGGTCGAGAGGATTGTTCTTAGCCCCCTGGACTATTGACTTCAACCCCGAAGTCGAGATCACCGCAGCTCCTGTTTGGGTTAGGCTGCCTCACCTTCCCTTGCATCTCTGGGGGACAAGTTCTCTGGAGCACATTGGGAATAAGCTTGGACGTTTCCTGGACAGCGTGGAGCCGAAAGGGGACCAGTATACCTGCGCTCGCATTTGTGTTGAGGTTAACCTCGAGAAAGGTCTTCCAGAAGCCATTAAGCTCTCCCTGGGGGAATGGTGCCATATCCAAGAGCTGGACTACGAGCAGATTCCCTTTAAGTGCCTCCGGTGCCATGCTTACGGTCACTTCGCAAGGAACTTCCCCAAAGCCTATGAGGAACCGGGACCAGTCAAAGCAGATGATTTTCAGCCAGTTTCTAACCGACGAAGGCAGGCAAAGCGAAAGGATCCACAAGCCCAGGCCCCGAAGGCCACTTATTCAGCAGAGGCAACTCTAGAAAATAAAAACAGTTTTGATGCGCTGAAGGAAGATGAAGCCCCAGATCCAGAAGAAATAGCAGTCAAGGAAGATCCTCCAGCAGACGAAAGCCTTCCGGAATCCACCCCCCCAGATTCAATAGCAGCGAGAGAAGTTCAGGCTTCAGACCCGAAACCCTCTGCCCATGCAGCCCTGGTTGTTACAGTCCCCTCTAGCGGCTCTGGGGGAAGTTCTGAACCTGAAGACAATTCATCCCCATCCCCACCCCTAACCCGAGGGCGAAGGACCAACAAAGCGAGCAGAGAAAAGGAGGCAGCCTCCAACATTTCTTTAGGTTCTCAGAAAAAGTTGGGCCCCTACATTAAGGGGAAATCTTCAGCCCCCTTGGTATAATGCTTTGCTTCTGTCTTTTTCTATGCTCACAGTTTGTGAGAATTTACTCATGTACGCAATCCTTGTCATATCATCGAATTAGCTCAAGGAGCAGAGGGGATTGGTCTCCCAAGACATTCACAAGAAGGTTGGCAGCACTGTTAGAGGTCACCAATCTTCTTCAGATTTGTAACTTTTTTATTCTGGCTGGCCAGAATGCCGCTTAATGCAACATAACCGTTTTCGTCAAAAAAATGAATAATGAAGAAAGGTAGAAATTCAACAAATGAGGTCGAAATTAAATCAAGAGTCCACATTTACCAATCAAACTTGATCAACGATGGCTAAGTCATGATCTTGCGGAGGCCATAACTTGAGCTCCGGGTGTCGGAATCACGCAAAACTTATACCGTTGGAAATTTGTTTCAACGTAGAAGATGGTGGTATAGGTTTCAAGTGTTGAAAGATGATACATTTGTCTCAAAAATTAAAATATCAGTCAGATGCATTTTTTAATGGGCCTTCGTGACAACTCAACTTCACAAGCTCATATCTTGAGATCCGAGCAACGGATTTGGGAAAACTTTATATCGTTGGAAAGATGATGCGATGAAGAGCACATCATAAGTGGTTTTCATGGTTAAAAAATTGATTTTCACTTTCATAAAATTAAATTAAATTTGTCCTATTTTAATGGGAAATTAATTAAATTATGAAAGTAAAAGTTTATTTAAAAAAATTATTAAAAAGGGAAAGAAACAGTTGAGACGGTTCCTGTAACCGTAAAAAAAGAAAATAAAAGAACATCAAAAATAAAGTGAATATGTATTTATGAGAGACCATCATAGTAATTTTATGATGATCACATCCTTCTTTTCTTTATCAAGTCGTTCATCCAATTATTCCACCTCTTTCACTAGAAATGTTTAACCGAAGACTGATAACTCATTTTTTCTTCTTACCAAGCCTTGATGATATTTATACCGCCCGTCGTCTTCCTTCTAAATTATTATTTATTGTATTTATTTGTTTTATGTTCCGCGGGAGCCCCAATCCCAGTCTTTAAGACAAACACATTTTCAATTTCAAGAATATGTAACAAACTATGCATTTTTGAAAATTTCAAGAGAACTACTTTGGGAACAATCTCGACTGTGTTGTGTAACCTTGTTTTCAGAATATAAAGTATTTTAGGTTGATCTATCATTATATTTATTTCAGCTTCCCATGTGTCCACTCTGGTAAAGTTCTCTTACGCATGCAGATCATCTTCTTTTTATTTTATGTGATCAGAAATATTTATCTTAAACTATGATGGATGTGAGGAAATTTTGATCATTTCTTTTAAATATGTGGAGTGTATGATTCCTGGTCCTTTCTCAGGAACTTTATTTAAAAAGAAAACAAAAAACATTTTCCTTTTTATTTGATTGCATTTTTATGTTTATTCGATTACCACAACAGACTTATGTCAAGTCCCACATTCCAAATATTTAGAAATACTAAGAAAATCTAAAGAGGAGTACCACCTCTATAAAAACGCAGGGGGACTTACATCCTCATGAGGTTGTCGTTTCAGTCCTAATGGATTCAAGCGTCAACACCTCTTACTAGGGACGTCCTTCTGGACCACACCAATCTTGTCTCTGAAGTAAACAAACTTCACTCTCGAACAGAGGCTTGGTCAACACATCAGCTATATACTCATTTGTAGCGACATACTATAGCTTCACTGCTCCCCTCTGTACCATATCTTTGATATAATGGTATCTGATCTCAATGTCCTTGGACTTGTCATTGAACACTGGGTTATCTGTCAACTTCACACAACTCTAGTTGTCGCACCAGATACAAGTCGCCTCTGACTCGATATCAAACAATCATGCAAGCAGTTTCCAAAGCCACATTGCTTCATTGTTAGATGAACAAGTTGCTATATACTATGCTTCAACCGTACTGAGCACCACACTATTTTGCCTCTTGTTGAACCATGAGATCATGGCTGATCCCATACTGAAGAAAAATCCAAATGTACTCTTCATGTCTGCAACACTACTAGCCCAATATGAATTAGTAAATACTTGTAGGCTTATATCACAATATGAAGCATATCTGAGTCCATAATCAATTGTACCCTTTAGGTACCACATCACATGTTTTTCTGCAACCAAGTGAACACTTCTCGGCTCAACCTATTACTGACTCAATGTGTTCATCGCAAAACATATATCTGGCCTTATGTTCGTTAAGTACATCAACAAACAAATAATCTATCTATAAATGGTCGCATCCACTATCTCTGAAGATGTATCACTCAACAACTTCATATTTGTCACTATCGATGTAGGCATGGCCTTGCAATCCATCATTCAGAATCTCAACAACATATTTTCCATGGTTAAGGAAAATATCACTCGTTCTCTGCCATACCTCTAGACCTAAGAAATAATGCATCATGTCTAGGTCTTTCATCTCGAACTTTGCAACAAGATTCATCTTACTCTCAATGATGAGCTTTTCGTCTCCTGTTTACTAGTGGGAAAACCCACCCTTTATCTACACCAGGGTTCAAAATGTAGGCAGATCGATTAATCGTCTAAAAGTCAATTAATTCTCTGTACTACCCCAAACATACCAAAACTCATATGAAGAAAGAAAGGAAAATGAGATCGGGTAACTATACCTCTAATCCCATGTATGGTGATGACCTCCTCGTGCTTGGAAGTTATGTTGACTACACGCCTCCTCCCAAGGATGACTTGCATCCAAATATTGACAAACAGAAAACTACAAGCATGCTATTCCATATATAAGTTAGGGTTATATGTTATAATGTCAAGCATAAATCAATAAAAGTATTCAAGACACCATCATTTGGGACAGGAAAATGTAATTATTTTATTAATAACACATAGATTATACCTTTACAATCTAAGTCGACTATCGTTCCACGAACCTAGTCTGGGCTCCTCTTCACTAAGCTTCAAGTGCACCTTGTATGAACTTCTCTTCTCAACCTTCTGATCTCTTCTTGGGAAGTGAATGGCTTCAATGGAGGGAGAAGGGGCTTGTTATCCCCGATATCTAGGGATAACTAGGAGATCATGTCTAGAGGCCCACAGGTCCTAGACATGGAGTACCGAGAGCAGGATTGACCTGAGCATGGCCCTGGAGGGCCCATCCATCTTTTTCTTTGCCAGACTTGTCCTGTCAACAGCAGCAACATCCATCACCATCGGTTTGGACTTGCATCGGAGAAGACTCTTGCTCCATGAGGTAATTGGTCAATGGTATCATGGTATGTGTCATGTTTGATCATTATAACCTTCTTATATGTGCATTAGGTT
Organism: Picea mariana; assembly: GCA_032191745.1. Lineage (NCBI taxonomy): Eukaryota > Viridiplantae > Streptophyta > Pinopsida > Pinales > Pinaceae > Picea > Picea mariana. The sequence continues at coordinate 8,170 of JASDQU011506640.1, read as the reverse complement.
CCTTTCATTTCTGATAACTGCCTGGATCTTACACTAATCCACTTGACCATTATTGGGGTGATTAACGGGGTGACTTAGCAAGATTGTATTCACGAGTTTTGGTTAGCCACCAGGGGGGATTTGTAGAGCCATCGTTCACTCCCACCATTCTATCATTTTACATCTTATCTCCCATTCATCCATCCCATTCCCCTAGTCTGGACATTAGGATGACCTTTTGAGGGTTACACTTTGTCTTGTGGGAAGAAGGGGCTAAAGGCCCAGGGGGTAAAATAAGCTGGTAAAAGTTAAAATCCATAGGAAATAAAACCTAGAGATGCTTCACCGAGGGATCCTCGAGAAGGAAATAAAAAGCCTCTCGATAAGAAACTAATGGACCCTAAGAAAAATAATAAAACTAGACCTAACCAAGAGGATGGGAGGACTCATCATGAGCTGGCCCATTATGTTCATAGGTATCCAGCGGTATGACATTTCCATTATCTAGTCACCACGCCAGGGCAATGGCCTTTGGTTGCATGGCCAAGGGAAAGGGGGTCTCATCACGAACCAGCCTTATCATTTATGTGAAGATACCAATGGGAAACACTGTCAGCTCTGGTCACCATGCCAAGGAAGTGTCCTATGGTCATACCTTGAAGAAAAAGGAAAGAAAAGCAATAAATAAAAAAATAAAGGCAATAAGGGGCTTGGAAAAAGTGCATCCATGACGGGTACAACTCACCTCCTACAGAGGCACCCACGGACAACACCTACCCATGGTCTTACTATGAATGGACATCCCTAGACCATACCACTTCGTATACATGGCTTGAATGATCCTCTGAGGAAACTTGCCTTTTCTTGTGGGTATTAGCCCAATAGGTTATTTTGTTGGTTTCTTCAGCTTTGTATAGTAGATATGTGTAATGTCTTTGAGATCTTAGATGATATGCTAGGGATTTCGTGCATGTATTTGATAAATTTAATGATGAAATATGATTGACATTTCTATGATCCCGAGGACTAATGAGCCCATGGAGGGTGTAGTTTTTTATGTGTAGGACCATACCCGATGGACAGGTGCCAGTGGACCGGTACACATGGGGATATGATTAGCTCGGACCTCCATGGGGATGAAGAGCACATTAGATGGTTGTTGGGATGGCAGATACAGGACGATGTTATGATGTGCCTTTGCATAAGAAGACAGAAGGACGTTCCACCAGGACACTTTGGCAGAGCCCAGCCTAGGGGGGATCACCCACTGCAGATAGGGCGTTTGTTTTTTATGGACATGACGTCACTTGAGGCAGCTGAACGTTGTCTGGACTGTGTGGCAGTGTGCTGGGATCATTTGGCACGTGTGGCAGCTTGGAGGAGCCCTAAAAGGGCCAACGTTTGGCTTCCTGGATGCTGAGCTTGCCCAAAAAAGGCCAACGTCTCCCTCAGAAGGGCTTGACGTCCCCCTTTCATCTCATATTATGACATATTTTAGCAGATTAATGTAAAAACAATGTAAAATTAAAAGTCATCCTTGTCGACTGTTTTAATGATCTATTTTAAAATTAAAGGTCATTTGGATGATATAAATAGAGGACGTTGCCTCTCATTTTAACATAACATAACTCACTCTCTTGTGAGAGATCTACTCTTATCTTTGTCTTGGTATTTTTGGCTCTTGGAAGTGAGGCGCAACTCTTGTTTGAGGATCTTCTTGGCATGTTATGGTGTTTTCTCTCATTGGAAGGTTTACAACTAGGGTTTGATGAACATTCTTCATGATTTGTAAGTGTATTTTTCATGCAAAACTTCTTGAATGAATGGTTGTAGGTTAAATCTCTTGCATTTATTGTTACATTGTTATTATATTGCTTAATCTTGAAACCCTAGGTAGCAAGCACACAAGTAGGTCCTTGCTATATGTCCCCATGATTGAGAAACTTGTTTTAGCCATTGATTAAGGAAGATATAGCCTAGTCGTTGCTACACTAAACATCCTTTTTCTGAGTTAGCATTTAAACATTAGTTGAAGAAAGAAGACGTCCTAGGCCTATTTGATTCTACACCTAGGTTTTGACTTTTTTTAGGGTTTGAAGGGCCTTGCTCTTGCAACACTTTTCACCCTTAGATTTGTGTTTTAAAGCTAGTCGTTTTGCCAAGAATATTTAAAGAAAGAGGGAGGAGCATGAGGCCTTGCTTAAGCAACACCGGAATGAGCCTTCTCCCCTTAGGGTTTTGATTCTAGGGCCTTGCCATTGCAGCACCATAGAACCTAACTCTCTAGTCTTTAGATTTTGATCCTCCCGAGATCTTGCCCTTGCTTTTGACTCCATAATACCCTAAGGCACTAGTCTATCTCTCCAACGTTGAGCTTGTTGTGCCAAAACAACCTTTCAAAATTCTCAAATTTGAAACCCTAACTAACCCTAACGTCTACTAACCTAGAAAATGATGATGACGTCATGCCTTATTTGAGCCTTTGGTTGATAGAAAACATTGTGGCTCGGTCATCTACTGATAGACATTGATGTATTGATAAATTTCATTGACTTATTTGCAAAACGTTGACCTCTTTGTCTACTACACTAACCCTAGAAGAAAGATGACGTCACCTCTAATATACTTGACGCATCAATTGCATGTATGTGAGCATTTGATGATAATGCATTGAGTTAATTTAAAGGTTGATCATTTTCATTGGATGCTATATCGTTCTGTATTTATTGAGAAGTAATATTATAAGACATTGTCATTATTGAAAACATTGACTTCGTCAATATTTACTACCATTTATGATCATGTACATCAAATATTGATAGTCATTGATTAATGAAGTATTAACCATTGTTGCATATACTAGTATCATTATTGTCTTGTCTCACAAGCAGGTGCTTCTTCTATGGTTCTTCTTCATCTGACTATTTTCTTGGTGGTAATCTGTGAAGGGAAAACTTACCTTAATCCTTAATCCTTTTCAAAACCCCAGATTGCCAGGGACATCTCCCTTGGGTTTAGCCACCCTAAATAGAAAGAGCCCCCCATCGAGGTGACAGTGGGTGGGGAAGCTCTTGTTACGCCAGTTTGACCCTTACCTTTCAGCTACTTGACCTGAACTACAAACTGAGCGATAACATTTTGGCGCTGTTGTTGGGGAACACTGAGTCAATCTTCCTCAACGATGAATCCTTTGGTAAGCCTTGCCTCAAAGACCTTTTCTTACAAGCTTACCTGGCGACTCCACTACAACTTTTTCCCTCTATTCTTTGGTAGTTTCAGGAAAACTATATGGCGAATCCACAAACCAAAAGGAGGTTCAATAACCCTCCTCTAGCTTTCAGAAGGAAGCCTCCTGCTAATTCACCTGTTGTCAAGTCACTTTTTGGAAAGAGACTTCCTTTAAACATGACGACTCGTAGCGGAAAAATGTATTCAAATCCCGCTACTGTGACAATCACCACTATAACAAACCCTATACCTCCAATCAATCCAAATCCTCATAAATGGTCTCACCCAGAGAGTTTTAACTGTTTTGAATTTAGCAACATCCAAGGTGGAGTGCATGATTTGCCCACAAATGCAAACTCTTGGCTACCTTTCTTTTCAGGAAAGGGTACTTCTGGAAATTCACATTGGACCCAGTTTTGCGACAGTTTTGACTTTCATCTAGATGGTCAAGATCACCCTGATGTTTTTATGAAGCTCTTTGCAAGTTCTCTTACAGGAAATGCTAAGGGCTGGATTGATGGACTCCCATAGGGAAGCATAAAGAACATTGAAGAGCTGCAAAAGGCCTTTAAAGTAAGGTGGTGTGATAATGAACATTCACAAGACTCTTTTTCCCATTACTTCAACATTTGCAAAGGACCTTGTGAGAGTACAAGAGATTTCACTGATAGGTTCAATCTTGTCCTTAAAAATATCCGGTCAAAGGTTGGTTCAGAACAATCTATCATCGGTCAGTACATGTCCTCCTTAGAAGGAACCTTGCAATTCAAAGTCAGGGACCGGTCACCAACAACTTTGGAAGAAGCGCAAACTATGGCCTTTCAGATTGAGAGAAACCTTGATTTTGATGACTTCATTGAACAAAGAAACATGAATTGTGAACTGTGGGATCCAGGCAATGAACCCATGGCAGAACTTAAGCCTCCAAGCGTCCTCCAAATCGAATTAGCTCCTGCCAAAAGGAAATGGAGCCTTTCTCATAAGAGTGATATCTCTTCCCAAGAACCTCCATTGAAGAAGGCCCATCCAAAGGACGAAGATAGGGGTGTGTCACACAAAAACTTGGAGCCAAGTCCCCTTCAAGACTTCTCTCTCTTTATTCATCAAGTGGGAGACCCAATTTCTAAAAATTGTGAGTTCAAACCCTTTTATGTCTCCTTCCGAGTCAATGATTTTCTCCTCCGCAATTGTCTACTGCACCCAGAAGCCAAAGCCAATATAATGACAGAAGAGGTTATGCAACAATTGGGCCTAAAAATTTCACGAGCTAATACTAGAGACAATTTCGCGAAGGGAGTCATTAACGATCTTGAGATAGCCTTTGATTCTTGTCGCAACGCTCCTTTCTTGATAAATGTGGTTGTTGTGGACGATGTTAACAATTTCGGGATTATCATCTGTGGTGATCTTATTGAACACTTGAATGGAAGCATTCACAGAGAGCAGTCTAGAGCCATCATCCCTCATCCTGAAGGAGGATTTTATACCATCTACAATGAACCCTTTGTTGGATCACCGGTTGAAAACCCCGATGAGATAGATGATCAACTTTTATGCATCAATAGCAGTCTGAGTGATTGGTTCATTCAAGAAGGAAAGTTGGATATGGACGCAGTTGAAGAAACAGAAGGAATCTGGACCTTAGAATTCGATGGCTCACATTCAAGTTTTGGATCAGGTGCTGGAATAGTCTTAACAACTCCGTTAGGTGAGGTCTTCTACCATTCATATAGGCTGGAATTTTGTTGCACTAACAATGTGGCTGAATATGAAGCTTTGATTCTGGGACTCAATTTGGAAATCGATAAAGGAGCCACAATCTTGGAGGTAAAAGGTGACTCGGACCTCGTCGTCTCGCAAGTTCTAATGAGATTCGCAACTAAGAACGAGAAGTTAAAGAAGTATCGATATGTAGCTCAAACTCTTTCGAAATCCTTCAAAAAGATATCAATTGAAGTTGTTCCTCGAGAAGAAAACCATGTGGCGGATGCTCTGGCTGTCTCAGCTTCCACTCTGCAACCATGTGAAGGACCTCTTCATGATCAGTGCAAAATGGAGGTTCTTTTTAGACCTTCTATCCCTGACAATCTGGAGCACTGGCAGGTTTTCGAAGATGACGATCAAATTATCAGATTCATGGAGAATAGCAAAGAATTCACAGATACATAAATTACTTTCCTGGCTGATTCTATGGACTTGGAAATCATCAACCTACAAAACAATACTTTACCAAAAGGTTGTATTCCTCTGGAGAATATATTTGACAGACATGATGTTTTCAAGGGGAAAAGAACCAACAAGCAAGTTGAGGAAGCGTTGGAATTCAACATTGGTACTGAAATGGACCCGAGAACGGTCAAGATAGGAAAGGGGACTATCGAGAAAGAGAGGAAGGAAATACTGGAGCTCATTAGGGAATTCAGAGATTCCTTTGCTTGGAACTATGATGAATTAAAGGCCTATAGAGGAGACGTTATCCAACATGCTATACCCTTGGTGGAAGGAGCCAAGCCTTTTCGACAGAAGTTAAGGCACATCAACCCAAAGTTAGCTGGGCAGATACAAAAGGAACTCCAAAATATGGTTGACTCCGGTATCATAGCCCCAATCAGGTATTCTTCTTGGATGTCAAATCTGGTAGTTGTTCGAACGAAAAATGGTGACATCCGCCTATGTGTTGATTTCCGCAACCTCTACCAGATGTCGTTAAAGGATAATTATCCTCTCCCAAACATGGAACATCTGCTTCAACGAGTCACAGGAGAAAGAATGATGTTGATGCTGGATGGATTCTCGGGATACAACCAAGTTTTACTCAAAAGAGAGGATCAACTCAAGACTGCATTTACTACACCCTGGGGAACTTTTATGTACTTGAGAATGCCATTTGGTCTTATGAATGCAGGTGCCACCTTTCAGAGAGAAATGGACTTTTCCTTTAGAGACCTCATACAAAAAATCATAGAAATTTACCAAGATGACCTCACAGTTGTGTCAAAAGAAAGGAAAGACCATCTCTCCCACCTCAGGATTGTTTTTGAACGATGTAGGAAGTATGGCATCTCACTAAATCCAAAGAAGTTTGTTTTTTGGATTGACAAAGGAAAACTATTAGGACACGTGGCCTCACCAGGGGGAGTCTCCATTGATCCTGAAAGAGTCCAATCCATAAAAGATGTTCGCCCTCCAATCAACAAGAAAGCCCTGCAATCTTTTCTTGGAAAAATCAACTTCATCCGCAGATTCGTGCCTAACTTTGCTGAAAGGATAAAACCATTAAGCGCTCTGCTAAAAAAGGATGTTGTTTTCAGATAGGGAAATGATACTGATAGATCTTTTGAAGATATCAAAAACACCATCTCTCAAGCCCCGGTTTTGATCAGTCCTGATTTTTCACGGGATTTTATAATTTTCTCATTTGCATCCCAGGACACTGTTGCAGGTGTATTGATGCAGAAAGATGCTGACAACTTCGAACATCCCATGGCCTTTATGAACAAAGTCCTGAGAGATTCAGAATTGAACTACTCCATCACAGAAAAGCAAGCGTATGCTCTGGTTAAGTCCCTCAAGCACTTCAGAAATTATGTCGGCTATAATAAAATCAAGGCTTATGTCCCGTATCCATCCGTAAAGGATGTTTTGTCACAACAAGACTGTATGGGCACCCGAGGAAAGTGGGTTTCAAAAATTCAAGAGTATGACTTAGAGATAAAACCCACCAAGATAATAAAGGGACAAGGTTTGGCCCAAATGCTGACTGAAAGCAATCAGGAAGCCATACAGATGGGTGAAAATGAGCAGGTGAATGTGATAGTTAGTGAACTAGAACATGATGAGTGGTATTCTGACATAGTTTATTATCTGAAGAACTTGTCTTGTCCTGATCACCTAGTAGATTACAAGAGGAGAGATTTGAGGTTGAAGGCTATGAAGTACTACATGACCGAAGACGGACTTGGTTGGAAGAATCCCGATGGCGTTATACAGTGTGGAACTACCCAGAAACAAGAAAGAGGTACAATCTTTCTTAGGCCAAGTAAATTTTTTAAGAAGATTTATCTCTTGTTTTGCTGAAATTGTAAAGAATATAACTAACATGCTCAAAAAGGATCATGAAATCAAATGGACTGAGGCAGCAAAGAAGTCTTTTAAAGACATAAAGCAAGCTATTGCCACAGCTCCTGTTCTCATCAGCCCAGACTTTTCAAAGGATTTTTTTATTTTCTCTTATGCTTCAGAGCATACAATTGCAGGGGTATTGTTGCAGAAAAATGATAAAGGAGAGGAACAGCCTGTTGCTTTTTATAGAAAAACTTTGAGAGATGCCCCTCTCAAATATGACATTTTAGACAAACAGGCTTATGCTTTAGTCCAAGCATTGAAGGAATTCAGGGTATACATCCTTCATTCACATGTCATTGTTTATGTTCCTAGCAGCATGGTCAAAGATATATTGACCCAAGCAGATCCTGAAGGAAGAAGGGGCAAGTGGATTGCCATTCTCTTGGAGTATGACTTGGAAATTAAACCAACCAAGCTGATCAAAGGACAGGGTTTGGTTAAATTAATGACTAAGTCCAACTGTGATGATGTTGGAATAAATATGATAGCCAATTTGACCAGTCTTCCAGAGCAACAGAGCAAGAAAGTTTTGTACAGGTATTACCCCAATTCCTTTCTTCTCCTTGGTACAAAGATGTAATATATGTACTACAAAATCTACAGGCACCAGTGGGCATGGATAAAACAAGAGGGAGATTCTTAAAGTTGAAAGCAGCAAAATTTTGTATTTTAGACCAAAATCTATTTTGGAAAGATCCTGGAGGTATTCTGTTACATTGTGTAATAGAAGAAGAAGCTGACAAATTAATGATAGAATTTCATGAAGGAGATTGTGGAGGACACCATTATTGGAAGAGTACAGTAAACAAAATCTTGAGAGCAGGATTTTATTGGCCCA
>JASDQU011506639.1:0-19401 GCA_032191745.1 Picea mariana | reverse complement strand
GTTGAGTTCCTAAGGGAGAGGGAAAAGCGTTTGCTAAATTTACATCTTGGTGAGCTGTTTTCCTTGCTGGAGACGTCACACTGCTCAGTTTGTGGAAGTCTGCCACGAACCTATTGAGGCTAAGGCTATTTAACAAGTTAGGATACATGAGAGGACGATGTGTAGAATGAATCTTTGTGCTTTTCTGCAACCTTGTCGACCTGCTTCTGATGGATAGAAGGTGCTTGGGGTGAAGCTGTAGTGGTTGCAGTTTCCTTCTCTTCCCCTTTTGAATAGATTGTGAAGAAGATGAATTTTGCAGTATGAGATACTACCTTGTGGCACTTTTTAGGTGGAACAATAGTCGAAACTACCTCTGGTATTCTGTAGAGATGACCCCCCAGAGAAATAATGACACTGCAGGGTCGAAACTCATAAATGGCATGGCGCTTCCACATATATGGTTGGCCCAAGAGAACATCAAAGACATCTAGTGGGGCAACATCACATAATACCTCATCCTTGAAGGGTTGGATGTCGTATGACAATCGACATTGCTGGCTGACATGAAGATCTCGACCTTGGCGAAGCCACCCAATGTTGTATGGCTGCGGGTGTGGTGTTGTCGACAGTCCCAACTGTTTGATGACCTTTGTTGAGATGAGGTTCTTCTGGATTCCGCAATCAACAATAAAATGCAGCGGGGTCCCCTTCACCCACATCTGTGAATGCAAAAGGTGATCCCGCTCTTCAGGATCTGTTAGTTCTTCTGGTTTAATTGCTGTGGTCACGACAATAATAGTGGGGTCTGTGTCAAGGATTTATCCTTTACTAGTATTTTTAGAATCAGATTCTGAATCAGGGTTCGGCTCCTTGTCTTTTATCTCGACCACCAATGATTGTTTTGAGTGACATTCATCAGTGTTGTGCTAGGCGATTTTGTGGAAATCACACCATTTTCCGGTGTCCTTCTTTGTCTTCCCCTGACCCTTCTTTTCATGTGGCTTGGACTGGTTTTTGGGAGACTGTTTGCTATGGCCGTCTTTGTCATACTTTGGTTGTTGCAGATTTGTAGACCCAAACTCCCGTTTATTCCGGTGCTTAAATTTCTTCTTGATTTTAACAACATATCGATAAGCAACACCGAGTGATGAGATGTCTAGAAAATCCATTTTAGTTTGGATGTATCTGTGTAGATCCCCATGATATTTCAGAACCAAATGTCATTTGGAGTATTTGATACATAGCTTGGTGCACAAGGTATGGAAGGTATTGGTGAACTCTGGAACTGCTTGGCCCCTCTCTTTCCGTAGTGTGGTCCATCTCATGTACTCGTCCTCATAGTTGCCAACAGGGTAATATTGTTTTTTTACCGCATCCACAAAAAAATCCCAAGTGAGCCCGACCCCATATATTCCAGACTCCTCCGTGGAACTTTTCTCCCATTAAGTTTCCCACCAATTTTTGACATGAGGGAGAGATTTAAGGAGTGCGAAGGTGATCTTTTCTTTTTTGGAAAAATTGTGAACAGAGAAATAACCTTCTATCAGAGTTAACCATTTTTCTAGGGCTTCTGCATCTATCTGTNGTACCTTGAAAGGCGAGGTTATTCCAATGTGTCCACTTGATGAATATGCACCTGTTTCTATCGATGGGCGTTGAAGGATGTGGAAAAATTTCTCCATCATTTCGTCCCTCTGTCGCATGAGAGCTTGCTCAAGCAACAGACTGATAGGATCGTCTGCTCCATAGTTTTTCTTTTCTTCCGCCATTGAGGGTTTCTTGGGTGTGCGAGGGAAATTGTATTAAAGAGAGAGAAGCTCGAGACTCAAATTTCTATACTCAAACCTCGTTAGGGACATGCACTGAAAAAACGATCAAGAACAACCTGCTCTGATACCACTGATCCAGATTATTTTCGGCACAAAATGAGATCGGATATATAATAAAGAAATGCACAGAGATATCGTAGATATTCAATAATATAACAGAAATATATCAGACATGAAATCATAAACACATATATAGAGTAATACATGATTTCTATTAATGAAAGAAATGTACAGAGACTGTAAAAATACAGAGTGAAAGACTCGCTAGAATGGTGACAACTTATCTCTGAGAAGAGATGTGAAGGCTACTTGCATTCACAAGAAGATGATTACAATGAGGCTCTGAAGGCATTTTTACAATAAACAGGAATGCTAAAAACCCTAGACATCCAAAAACCTAACCCTAGGAGATGAAGTGCCAAAGGTCATGTGGGCCTCGTTTGGGTAAGTTAGTACATCAACTTCCTAGGGTCGTAACGTTTGCATATGATCTCCGTTTTAGGCATATGATAGATCGTTGGAAAGGTATAATTGAGGAGATTAATTTTTGGGTCTCAATCATGCATTTGGCTATTGTTTAGAACATCGATCTCGAAAAACCTTCATTTGGGCCCTCAAAATGGCCCCGGAAGTTAAAAATTGCTAAAAATAGTAAATTGCCAAATTTGCCAGAAAACTGTTTTGAGCCAACCGAAAAAGGTGGGTGGCCATTGATATCCACCTAGATCACCCACGCCGCTCCACTGCATCACATTATTTCCATCGACCTTTTTTCCAAATGGGGCATTGATTTCATGTAGTGTAAGCCTACCTCAGTCAGGGGGCACGGTTACATCATCGTCGCCATCGATTACTTCACAAAATGGGCTGAGGATATGCCTACCTTTCTGAATGATGGTCATAATGTATCTATTTACTTATTCAACCACATCATCACTCACTTTAGTGTTTCACAAGAAACTATCACTGATCATGGTTCACACTTTCAAAACCAGATGATGAGTGAGTTGCATGCCAAGTTGGGTTTTTTCCATGATAACTCATCCCTGTAATATCCTCAAGAAAATAGACAAGTTGAAGCCATCAACAAGGTCCTTAAAACCATGATTCAATGTATGGTAGGGGAAAACAAGATATCTTGGCATCTACAACTTTTCTCTGCTCTCTGGGCTTATCGTACCTCAGTGAAAACTGCTACTGGATTCACTCCTTTCCAGTTAGTATATGGCATAGAAGTTGTTTTACTGATCGAGTGCAAAATTCCCTCATTGAAACTCAAAGTAGAACTTCTGCCTCATACTTATTCCGAGGAAGAACGCTTCTTACACCTGACCAGGTTGGATGAAACATGTCGAGATGCCGCTCTCGTTAACGAGACGTATCAAAAGTGAATCAAGAATCAATACGACAAATCCGTCCACCCTCGTACTTTTGTAGAAGGAGACCTAGTCCTTGTTTATGACCAGGCTCATGATAAGTTAGGGATAGGTAAGTTAGAACCTCTATGGTATGGTCCTTACATTGTGAAACATGTTTTACATAGAGGCTCCTACAAGCTAGTTGACTATGAAGGAATCTCCCTGGGTGAGCCCCGAAACGGGCTTTACCTTAAGAAGTACTATGCATAGAACATCTAGCATGTGTGCTTTGTACACTATTTTATTTTTATTTTTGGTGTGTCTTTTTCTTTTGCGTGCTCGCGTTTTTGCCTTAACCGCTTATATTGTGTCTTGTGTTTTCATGCACAGATGACATCTTCCTTTCCTATATTTGTCGGGTTTGCGGATGGCACTAGTCGACACACCTAGAACGTTGCTTCTATAGCTTGGGTTGTTTACCACTTTGATGGGTTGGTGAGTTCACGAGGTATTTTCTTAGGATAGACAACTAACAACATGGCAGAATATCATGCTATCATCGGACTTTTAACTGAAGCCCCCTCCCTAGGTGTTTCTCGTATCATCATTAACCTAGACTCTCAACTCGTGGCCTATCAACTTAATTGAATATACGCTATTCGCAATCCTATCCTACTATGTCTCCACTTACGAGTTCGTCGTCTTGAACGAATGTTTGATTTTATCGAATACAAACACATACCAAGAGAACTCAATACCATTTCGGATTCGTTATCCAATTACATCATGGATCGATATCTCGCACATAGATAAGGTTTTCATAAAGAAAATAAATCATAAATCACATGTAAATTAAAACACATCACATTAAAAACATCATTTGGCATTGTAAAAACTTGGATATGTATATATATACGGCATGACAGAAAATGTTTGATTACATCAAAAAAGTACATAGAAGGGAAAAATGTTGGGTCCTCGTGCCCATAGCATCATCATAAAGACTATACAAAAAATATCAAAGAGGTCCTAGTCCTCTCACATCACATTGTTCTCTAAGTAGCACACCACCATACAGGATAATCGTCTCAGTAAAGAGTTAATACTCTCAGGGACTCCCACTGTGTGTCTCTGCAAGTGCAAGGGTACGTCCTCCCTCTTAAGAGGAGGGACACCCATTGTGAGACCATAGAGGTTTGTCTCAACCTCTCGGAGACCCCCTTTCACTACCTCATGATCTACTACTATTTGAGTATCCCCGCGGTGCCCCAATTCCGATATCTCTACCGGACATGTTGCTCCCCTATCTGCATGATGAAATGATACATCTGTTAAAAATTCTTCTATGTACCCCCCCCAAAAAATAATATAAGTCTTAAAATCAAAAAACACTTTATAAGATGTTTTTGGTTTCTTACCTAACATATCCCAGTCCACCCCATATGGAAGGACCAGGTCCATGCTCCCCCAAAAATCCACTCCAGCGTATGGGAAATCTTCTATCATGATCAATTGGCGTCTCAACCAAGCGAAGAAATCACTGGTGAGCTTGAACTCTGACTCTGATCCTAGTCTCGAAGACAGGCTAGTCCATCGCTCCATACGTGGTTCTCCCACTGGCCGTACTACTAATGCAATATGAGGTTTAATTTAAGGAATGTGTTCTAATAAGAACGAAACCAAGAATGAATCGTATCTGAACTTCTTCTGCTACCCTGCTCTACATCTCGTAATCTGCTCCTTCACATTCTGAAGGAACCCTGCACTCTAGTTAAATAGTGTTGGCTCTAGACACTGTAAGCCATAGGCCACCTATGATATTAAAACTAAGTGTGAGCTGGTACTTCCCGCTATACTCATAATGGAAAATATAATGGACCGAAGAGGTAGATCCTTGATCTCTTTGATTGCGATTCTACCTCCAACTAATCTTGATCCTGTGACACAATGGTTTGTCAACTACTCATCTACAGGCACAGGAAGTGACCTCTGTTCAAATAAAATAACAGGGGCCCCTCTCTTTGAGAGGCCATTTAGGAAGTACAAATCTTCCAACTAAATGGTAAGAATCTATATTCCAATTTGGAACCCCTATTCCGCAACGTTCCATAGTTCGATCATATACTCGAGAAGAAGAACCTCTTTCTTCATCTTTTGCATCTTGAAGAACTTGATGAGACCTCAGTTCCTAAATGCAACCCTTGATCAGGGACTTTGCAACATGGCCACATCATCGAGCTCATGCTCTCTTTCTTTCCACTCGATCATGACTTTTTCCGAATTTACCTACAATAAAAAAACTAGCAAAAGTCATTAGTCATGCTATTTTGACAATTTTGGGCTGTTAAAAAACTTAAAAAAAATATATTTTTCTCTAGTTTGGATGCCAACACCCCCTTTACACTCATATTAGGGAACCAATTCTCCTTCAAGAAGCTCACTAGGGCACTGTTAATTCTTCATAATGCGCCCGTTACCCTTTTGGAGGAGCGCTGACATTTTTGGGCGCTTTTCTTGTACATTTTCGAGTAGCGCCCCACTCACTCCCACATCAGAGGGTTGGCACCTTCTTACCAGATTGCAGGGGCACTAAAAAAATCAGGAAACACTCCCCCATGAATTCTAGAGGAGCGTCGAGCCCTTTTGGGCACTTGAGATAACCCAGGGCATCATTTTTAAACTCAATTATTGCCTAAAAATGAAATGTAAACCGTGTAAATTAAAGAAAGGAAGAAGAGAACCAACCTGGTCTAGACGATGACAAAAATAGTTGACTGTAGCTCCGGCACCAATCAACACAAGAATCAACCTCTAAAGCTCAATTTCTCCACTGCTACAAATCTTTGCACAAATGAAATGGTAAAAGATGTTTTTACCCCATTTTACTATTATAAATTTCATTTTTTCCTAAGACATAGTTATTTTTGGTTTTGAAAAATATTTTGGAGGCCTTATTAATACGATGGCATACAGTTTTGACATTATTGATAGAATTTAAAGAAGTTTTTTTCGGTTTTCATCTTGTCACATTAATGAGCATAGTCTTATTTCATTCTCACGCTCAAAAAAACATAATAACGCATAGAGTAAACTTTTATCTCTTTTTCAGACTCGCATGGATACATAAAAAAGGAACCCCATGGAGTTGTCTTTAAGCTCTTTTTAGACTCTCTAAATGTGAAAAGATTTTTGAGTGATCTTGCTTCCTTTCCCACTCGTTGAAAGGTTTGAAAGGGCGTATTTCGAGTGATAATTTATCTCTTTTTTGGCCTCATGAGACTAACATTACGAAAAAGGACAACACTGGAGTCATCTTTAAGTCATTTTCAGACTCTCTAAATATGAAAAACCATCGATTTTACCTTCTCTGGACTTGTTAAACAATCATACATTGAAGGGCCCATACGAGATTGAACCCTTACTTCTTCCATATCGTTAAATCAAGGAAGAGGGACTTACCAAAGGTAAGTTATATCGAGCATGTGTTACCCTCCTCAAGATCGTTAAATAAAAAATAGGTACTTGTCTATCTGGATGGGGGAAAAATTGAAAGAAGCAAGCCAAACCATTTTTGAAAACATTACAAGTAACTCTTACAGTCGCCCTTGAACACGACACTTTGTCTATGCACACATTTTAATCCGCTGAACCTCTACATTGAACCAATCCTATGAGTTTTCTTACTCCTTTGGGTCACCTGACAAAAGTCACAATATCCACTGCATTATTGTTTTTTGGTCCATGTCATGTTTCTGCTGTCGTGCCTCAGTGTTCAAAGAAAGTATCTGCCTCAAGAGTCAACCATCACAAATTTTTGTTTAAATACCCATGTCAATCCATGTTCTTTTGATCCACCAATTACATCTCGGTGTCAGTTTCATGTCGCTAATGGGGGATACATGAAGGCCCTCCTTCGACGAGTCTATTCCTGTCGACTTCAACACATTATCTGGGAGCTAGAATCAGAAACCATTTAGTACCTTGGGACCTGCATGCCTCAATGGTAGGCCTCCTCATGTCCGACAGTGGGTTTACATCATTGAACTCTGATTGGATGATTCAACGAATGTTCGACTTCAGCTCATCCATTCACATTCATTGGAATTTACTAGAGTACCTTGGGAATAATTGACATCAATGGTGATTTACCTCGCGCTTGTTAACGATTTACCTCATTGACTGGTAATCAAGCGGTTTCTTCCATGTTCGACATTAGAACATCTATTCATATGGTTAGATTCGTACTACATCAGGATCGGTAAGAAGACCCTGGGTTGATTCATCACTCTTATATATACTTTTCCCAGGTTGTGACGGAGTTTCTTTTGAACATGGACACATATACTGTCACATAGATCCACTTTGTATTGGTCGTGGCTATGTCTTGTCGTCTCGTAGATCCACTGTGTATTCTTCATGGCTACGATCAGTTCAGGTCATAGGAGTATAGATCCACATTGTATCTTCAGTGGATATACCTTTTTGTTAGTATAATTATGGATCCGCAGTGTATTTTATGGCAGCCATACCTTGAAAGTCTTTATCACTCAAGCATAGGTATGTCTGCCTTGGGTTTGAAACATGTCATAATATTTGTTTGATGGTTTTGTGCATATTCTTCCAACTTCTCTGAGTCCATACCCTTGCTTGAAAAAATCTACAAAGTACTTCAGTCATCAGTTCCCCTCTTCTAACTTCGCACTTTGGGGGGCAATCTATTACACATCAAAATTACTCATTACGATGATGGCCTAGTGTCGTCATTTCCAATGTTGCAAGTGTCACATTTTGGCCGCAAGTGTCACAAATATCATACTTTCATATTGCCTATGTCGTGTCTCGGAAAAAATTATCAAGAACAATTCAAATACACCTCAAAAGACTGGTTTTGAAGAGGAGAAATATTTGACAAAGAGTACAAGTCTTTTTCCATGGAAAAAACCACTCAAAAATCAATTTTGGAAGGCAGTGCTCCCCTATACACTATCAGGGAGTTCCAATGCTCTGTACCCTCTTTTGGGGGAGTGTTGTAACGCTATGTGCACCATTCTGAGGGAGCGATGGCCCTTTTTGAGTGAATTTTTGACTGTTGAGGAAAATCAGGGAATAATCCCCCTCATCTCTGGAGTTGGTTGGATTCGGATCTGAGGTCAAGGCTCAATATTAGGTAAGATCCACAACTGAAGGAGAAGAATCCTCAACCTATCCCAATAATATCTTAAGTGGTTAGGCCTCTCCAAGCCTATATAAGGAGGCCTCCTCATGGTGAAAGAGAGGGAACATTGAAGGCATCAAACTTATGATCTCGTAAGGGAGATATCATTGAAGCATCATCATTTTGTGTGGATTATTTGAGCAAAGGGTTGGACAAGGAGAGATGGGAGAGGCCGCTGCACCTTCATCAAAGGTTTGTAATTATTCTCTGTTTTTCTCATTAATATACATATGTGCTTGGCCTGTTTCTTTCAAGGTTGTGTTTATTCTACATGAACTTGTGTCTATTAGATAGATCTGGTTTCAAGCTAATCTTAGTGGAATAGGAAGCTTGTTCCGTCTTTGTTTGTTTTGCAGGACTTATCGAGGAGCTTGGGGATCAAAGCTCAAATCGAACTATGCGAGGACAAACATCATTAAAAAGGTACACCTTTCTTCCTCTTCTCTATACATTAGTTTAGCTAGGTTTAAAAGGATGTCAGTGACCAACGTTAACACCCTTTCTATCTTGGTCTTAGGAGTCTAGAGCCCAAGAGGGAATCCACTTCTCTGTAGGGGGATTCTCCTGTAACACTTGTCTTCTAGGGTTATTAACCAATCAATTAGGGTTTCTTCTTGCTTCCCGGAATATTCTATTCTCGTCAGGTTTACACGTGGAGGTAAATACCTCCCACAGCTACCATAATATCAACACTCCCTCCTAGCTAGGGAGGTATTTGAAGGTAATGGTCTTGAGAACAAACATACCATTTACCTGGTAGCATCAACATAGTCGTATAGACTATCTCATGACTAGATCATGAGCACCATCATCACTATCAGTGTCATCGGTTGCATCATCTCGTGAAACCATACTCCATATGGGTAATAAGACATGATGTTGGATAAGTCACTCACACCACAGAGTGACACAAGAGCCATTTTTCTAATCTAGACATATGTCCTAGAAGAATAAATGTTCTAAACCATTTTTCGTCTAGGAAATCTCTGTTCTTTGATCATCCATATAGCTGATAATCATTTCCAACATTGCTGATAGTCTTTAAGGCAATCAAAACAATTTCATTCAATAGAACACAACTGTGTCTATCCATAGTAGTACACAACTACAATCCAGTGGTACACTACCACACCAAGTAGCACACAGATACTTGATCTGTGACGTATAGTCACAATCAGTGGAACACATCCACCACAGTAGCATACATCTACTATCTAGAGACATACAGTCTCCATAACAATCATCTGATATCAACCTGCACAGAAAACATTGTTATGATATAAACATAATCATCTGGGCCATTCTTCCACTCACATCTATGAGATCTTGGAAGAGCATCTGCCCTCAGAAGGTAAAACATTAATGATGAGATATCTGGACTATTCTTCTCAAGCAATGAAGAATAACCATCTTGATTTCTAAGCCTGAACCATTCCTCTGACACTAAACTGCAACTTGGAGAGAATGAGTCTGCCCTAGGGAATGCCTGTCCCTAATTGCTGAACCTGGACCATTCAACTATCTGGGCCATTCATCTAGCACTAAACAAAGTGAAACCTGGAGAAAATGAATCTGCCCTAGGGAATGACTGTCCAGACCATTTCCAAAGGAAATGAATGTCCTGCACCAACCTCCAAACTGCTCACAACTATGAGCTTCGAAAGAATGATTGTCCGGTGAGGTGGACTAGTATTCTTGAGTAACCATCAAGAAGAGAGACTGCCCTAGACCATTCCCCATGTTAACCACAACGGGAAATCACTGTCTATGGTACATAAACAATCCATCGAACCATTTTCATTCCTAAAATGACTGTTCGATCTGGACCATTTTTCGAACTGGAAAATGCCTGTTCATCAGAAATCTCAAATCACTTTCTGAACTGGAAAGGAACTACTCATCCTGGACCATTTTTAAAACTGAAAAATGGCTTTCCATAAATCAATGACACATTAGTGCTCCCTCCCAACCTGGGAGTCATCTCTTCCTTTTTCAATAAATAAGTCATCTCCATGAGCTCCAACTTGAGTACACAAACTCTTTTATCTTGGACAGAGGCTTTATCAAAATGTCTACTTATCTGCTCATCTGTGGAGATATATATTTGAGAACCACTTTCTCTTTTTTGGACTTCATCATGGAGAATGGAGAGTGTAATGCTTGATCTCAATGTACTTCTGTCTTTCTGGAACACTGGTATTCTCTGAAGGCTTCATATATCTCCGATCAACCATTGTTCGATTCATCTTTTGTTTCCTGCTAGCTCATGACATCGGGGCAAGGGTCAAACTGGAACATATCCAAGTGGTACTTCTTCTGCCATCATGAGGGTTTGTCATGGATTAGCAATCCATCATCTTGAGCTTCTGAGTAACCATTATGATACAATATCTATGTTATAAAAGGTTTTTCACCACGCTTTTGCTGTTCATTGGAGGCTCTCTACCAAGTTGTCTTCTTCCATCTGCATATAAGAGTCTCCTTTTGGTATACCTCTATACACTTCTTTGTTTGATTACTCTGTTGAGGAGAACAATCCTTACATTTGTCCGATGTTAAATACAACCCATGGATATTGCGGACGATATAATGGCTCATGCAGAGGTATGTCTGGTTTACTAGAGCGAACAATCATCATAGTATTCTCCCTCTATCTGGGAGAACCTCTAGTTCTATATCTTGCAATGATTTCATTAAGAAGTTTTCCATACACTGTTCTACATCACAACTTTCAGTTCCTCTTCTTGATTGCTTTTAGTGAGTTCATGTCAGGCTGGTAGTCTTGTGATTCTTGATACACTGACTGGTTGTTCTGTCTTTTCTTTCTTTCTTGGAATCTTCATGTTCTTCCTCATGTTTCTCTTTAGCTCTGAGTTCATGGAGTTTTCTATAGATTTCATGCCTTGAAGATTCCTCCTTCTTCCTTTCATCATAGGATCATGGATGTGGATGGAAAACCAGGGATACTTTGAGGCTTCTTTTCGAAGAAGACTTCTTCTAAATTCAAACTGAACACATACTGCTTTTCATGGATGCTACCATGGATATATACTTCATCATCTTCATTGGATCATAGGATTAACTCCCTCCTAATCCTTGCTTCATGTATGAGTGCATGTTTTTCTTTTGGCAGCATATAATGAGCTCCCTCCATCTAACATAATCCACACTTCCGTTTGCATCCTTATTGCCTTCTGCAAGGTGTCATAAGTCTTTCTCCAATTTCCTCTTGATTACTGACTTCTTTCTGTCTTTACTTATTCTAGGTTTCTTCAAGATTGATTCTGATCTCGTCTTATCTCCCAACTGTTACTTATGTAATAACTTCCACATGAATTGTTTGATGTACTTCATCTTTTCATGTGTATTGTCTAACTTGTAGTCATAATGATAGCAATCCTTATCTTGTTGTTCTTCCACAGGTATAGTTTTTCTTTGAACATGTTATCTTCTAAGAAATGGATATGCAAGATATGTACAAAAGATATGGTATATATAAGAACTATGAAGATTATTGTTACCTTGTCTTAGAAGAAGAAGTTTGTTTTGTCCTGCTTGGATTTCTTTGAGGGTTCCCTTTCTTCGGCAACTGATGCTTTGTGTGTTTCATTCCTTTTATTTAACTCAGGACAATGATTCTTGTAGTGACCATACTTTCGACAATTGAAGCATTGTATTCTTTGTTAACACTCAATTTTTCCAATATATTTTGAGAGCGTCTTCAACATATTTATGTTGAAATGATCAAAATCCCTTTGAGTGTTTGCCAATGTCCAAACCTCAAATTCCCCAATCTGTCTTGACAAGTTCCTATTGATATATTTTCCTAAGAAATCCTTTGGCTTCATCCTCTTGACCTGCAAATAAATGGTTAGAAATCCTTATTGGAGTCTGTCAAATCTTTATGATAAGTTTGTCATAAAACACTTTTATTATTAAATATATTTATATACAATGTTTTTCTAAACTATTTTGTAGTTTATGAATTATGTTTATTATATATATTTATTTAATAAAACAAAATAAAAAAGGGTGTGTGCGCTTAAGTGTCTTACTTCTAAATTCCCTCAAACCTAAGATTTATCACATATGCTAATTCTGAGTCATGTTTACATGTCATACCATCCTACATGTTAGCTACGCATTCAACTCAAAGTTAAGCCAACATTCTTGCTATTTGGTGCTCAACGAAATTGCAAATGCCTGATTTGCAGGATGCATGTGCAGGTGCCATGATGAGACGTCAATGGAATGTTGTTTAAAGATTCTACATGTATTGAAGAACTAAACGTATCCATGATATATATGATTATGTTCCCCATTTCTTTCCCATTCCACCATTTTCATGCATGGATGTGCAGAGTGCAGTGCATTGCCAAATCCCGTGGGCACTGTAAATTTCCTGGGCGCTACCTACTCTCCCAGGCGCTGTGTATTCCATAGTGTGCTACCTAAATTCGCTACCAAATTTCTGGCAGAGACAAAGTTTGTGCAAAGATACACTAGAATGGCACTACCTATTGGCACCTGGAATCAAGGAGTTCAAATTCATTACTCTTTTAGGTGGTTGATGTTGTGGAGAATGGATGATATAGTAGTTGGCAACATGATAAAAATTTACCACCTCTACATGACACTTGGCATGCAAAAGAAGGCGTATCAATGAAGATCAATGGAGGATGTATGCAATAAGTCAATCGGTGCCAGAAATTCAAAGTTCAAGGGGTTTTTTTCGACTAGCACAGTCATGAATTAAATTGGATCTGCCATTCAGTATTCATGAATCCCTCAATTCTCTGGTTTCCAGGGGCTTGCACTTGGTGAATAAATTAATCGGCCAAAATATATTTGTCATAGCAGAAGAAACCTTCACATTAGTGGAAATGATGGTTTGATGGATGAAAAAGGGGTCTCATTGGAGGTTGAAGTAGTACCACACCACAATCATACCACACCACAATCACTTCATTTGGTGGGAATCCATGTTGTTGAGATTATCCTTCCACATAAATTTGTTGTGGGAGAATTGTTTAATTTTTCTGTCAGAACTTGGAAGATATATAAAGAGCATGTGACATTCCATTGCTAGAGTGGCTCAGTATACCTGATACATCTTCACCTCAGCTTGAGAAGTGACAACCTTGTGATGAGGTTTTGGAAACAGGATGATGAATGTAAATGACATGCATATAAAGCAGAGGCAGTGCTGGTTGTGTGCAACCTGGCGAATGATATTATTATTTAAGATGTGTGTATGATGTTTTTTCAGAATATCAGTTGCCAAAGCTCCTGAACATATCATTGATGCTCTCTTTGCAGCTTAGAAACATTGATGAATTCTCATCAAAGCATTGCATACACCTAAAGATGGTGGGTTTGATACTATGAAAAGTCACTACTTTCTATGCACACGCTCAATTTGGAGATGCTGCGTTTTTGACAGTGCTACCTAAAATTTTCACACAAACGCACAGTGGCACTACGTAAATTTGCTATCTAAATTATGGCAGAAAACGAATTGTGCAAAGTTATTTTACCAGTTTTGAGTCATTAACTTGAAACTTGGATTATGATCAAATGGGAAGGATTTTTTGAAAACTGGAGGAGGTTTTTGTTCATAACATACCAAATAACAAAAACCTCTCTCCATTTTTTAAAATGTGCTATGGTAATAGAGTTATTTTACATAAAAGTGGTGTTACAGAACGTGCTACTTAAACTCCATTTTAAGACTGCTGAACTAGCAAATTTTGACTAGTTGACTTCTAGGAGGATTTCCAGGGGAAATAAGATGAATTTTAAAAATCCAAAGGAGGTTATTGTCAATAACAGACCCAGGAACATAAAAATCTTTCATTTTTCACACAGGTGTCATGGATTGGGAGATTTGAAAGAATCTTTGAGCCCTATGTTTTCAGTTTTTGTGTTTTCCTATTCGAGACATGTTTTTGTGACACCTGTTGCGGCCAGCTAGAGATGAATTTAACAAAACAAAGAGAGGTTTTTCTTCATAACAATCTTATATACAAAAACCGTTCTTATATTTTACATAGATCTTGTATTTTGAGAATTACAAGTGGCATTTTGAAGCCTATTTTTCAGAATTTCGCCTCCTGAAAAGCAGGAAATCAGTTAAAACGTGTCATTCCTTGTTAGTAACTATTTCTATTTTGGGAAAGGGGTTGGAGTTCAAATTGGTGAGCTGGAAAGGACCTATGGTTCTATATATTTCATGGTACAAGAGTATAATAGGTTCATATGGTTGAGCTGAGGCTCCCAGATTGTAATTTTCTTTGACTGAGTAAATTGTTCTTTGGTTATGTACTGGACCTGAGAATTTTTGATTAGTAGAAGTCAATTTTTCTTTACATCTTGTTACCTCTTATGCTGAAGTATTCATGATTGGAGGATCCACATGAGTTTGTCATGGTTGTGTTATGATGAATGTTTGATTATAATGCTGCTGTGATGTTCTTCGGTTTGCTTTAAACTTTGAATTCAAGAGGATCTTGTATTTGAGTTTTTCTTTCTTAAGCTGCTTGAAGACCTGATGTTAATAGTAGACCTTTACACCTCCCTCATTAAGTCTTCCTCATTTTCATTTTTATTCCAATTCACTGACTGAATCTAATGAAGACCTCATTTGCTTGTGCATGATTAGCCCATATTTATGAGTTAAAACCTTATTATTCTGAGTCTTGTCCATTTGACCTTTTAAGAAACTCATTTACATTTACAAATATTTTGATGTTACCAAGCTCACATGATTACAGTCTCGGGTGAATTTTGGAGTGATAACATTCTTGACATATCTTTCTCTTGATTTGGTTTCTTTATGGAGACAAACTTCTTTTTATTCCTGAAATGCTTGAACTTTGCTGTGAAGGCTTGATCATCGTATTTCTTTTGAGGTTTCTCTTTTGCACTGATCCTTGATTCTTCTTGTGCTCAACAAGTCCAAAATTATTCAAATGTAAGATACTCCTTCCTTGTGTTCATGCTTGCGACAAATGCATCCCATGTATTGGGAATACCATTGAGCACTATATTTACCAGTTCTTTCTCTGAGATGATCTCTTCAATAGCTTGTAGTTGATCTCTTAACTGAGAGATCCTCACAAAGTATGATGTTATGCTATCATCATCATTCATCTTCATGTCACAAAGCTCATTCTTTAGACTCATTACTTGTCCAATGTTTCTGACTGAGAAGAGGTTAGGGCATCGTACATCTTCTTCAATGATTCAATATGGGAGATGTAGGGTATCAAGTGGTATTTTATAGATTCCACTATGATACTCATGGCATTGATGCCACTATCTCTGTACTTCTCCATAACTGCAATGTTCTGCGATTCCTTCTCTTTTCCTTCTTCAAACTCTAGTTCCATGATATTTCCTTTCATGATATCCAACACTTTATTCTTGGAAAGGATGAGGTCAATCCTTGTCTTCCACGCTCTAAATTTAGAAGCCCCATCTAACTTGTTTTCTAACTTCATAGAGTAGGTCATGGTTTCCTTGACTTGGTCAACCCTAGATTTGATCAAAAACTCAAACTTGACGTCTTGGCTTGCTGAGAGTACCAGAAGGTGCGCTAGGCTAGGGCGCACTAGTCTATCTGGAAATTAGGTCAATCCCTTCACTTAAGGTGACTCAATGATAGGGTTAGGGTTTCTGCAACTGCACCTTCTAGTAACCCTAGAAACAATGATTTAGTAACTTCTCCTACTAGAAACCCTAGCACTAGTTCTTCAATGAGCTTAGTATCCTTATGGATATGCTCCCTTCCAATGGTTAGACTGAATGAAGGAGGTGTGGGCCCATAACCTGTTAGAATGTGCTTGTTTTACCATAGACAATATCACTATTGTCACCCAACCATAGGCCAAAGCCACCCTCCGAGAACCTTAACCTTGACAAAGAATCATTCTGGAAGCAAACCCTAGGCTAGATAGCCAAACAAAGGGTAGCACACCCTTCTCCAAGGATAACAAATCAAACAAGACTTGATCAGACAATCCAAACCATAACCAAGAGATAGTCCAAGACAAAACCAAAATCTACTAGCTGCAACGACATCTCTCCTCCAGACTTGCACACAAACTGGCCAATTGCAGTGCACACAAGTGTTGCTTCTGCAGTTCTGAGAATGCCTGCCAGAATGAAGATTGACCTTCTGTATTTATACTAAATCTGGCAGACTGCCTGGGTCGACTTCTTATTCTGGGTACTAATTATTTAGTATATATTATTTTCTTTAGCTGAATTCTTCTCTTGGAGACTAATAACCTAATACAAGTCATTCCCTTGAGCCGACTTGTCTTCTAGGGTTATTAATCAATCAATTAGGGTTTCTTCTTTCTTCCTGGAATATTCTATTCTCGTTAGGTTTACATGTGGAGGTAAATACCTCCCGTAACTACCATAACATCAACACAATACTACCTTGTCGGAAGTTATGACGACTTGTATACCAAATGGACCATATTGCTGCAAGAAAGAGACCAAGCAGTGCCACATTTCACAAATATCTTCCATACCTTGCGCACCAAGCTGGGTATCAAATATTCAGAGTGACATCTAGTGCTCTATATAGATACATCCAGACTGAAATGGAATTTCTGGACATCTCATCCTTGGGTGTGGCCTACCGATATGCCGCCAAAATCGAGCAGAAGCTCAAACAAAATAT
Organism: Picea mariana; assembly: GCA_032191745.1. Lineage (NCBI taxonomy): Eukaryota > Viridiplantae > Streptophyta > Pinopsida > Pinales > Pinaceae > Picea > Picea mariana. The sequence continues at coordinate 2,322 of JASDQU011506639.1, read as the reverse complement.
GTGACAATTTGGGCATGGGAACTCTGCACAACAAAAGCTAGGAAAGGGCAGCCCCAACCCACAGAAAAAAGGACAGAGAAAAGATGGATAGTATCAGTTCAACCAGTCCAAGCCGCAAGCGAAGAAGGACATTAGAAAGACAAAGAAATATACTGGGAAGTGGTGTGACTTCCATAAGAGCCCTTGGCATAACACTACTGACTGCCACTCAAAGCAGTCGCTGGTGGCTGAAGTGAAAGCCTCTGAATTAGATCCATTTTTTGACTCTGAGCCAGAACTAGAAAGGGGAAGATAGATCATTGACGCAGAACCCAGTGCCACCGTGGCTACCACCAAGCTCCATCCTCTTGAACCAGACGAGCCAGAAGAACGAGAGTGCCTCTTCCATTCACACATGTGGGTAAATGATCTGGATTATTTTCGGCACGAAATGAGATCGGAGATATAATAAAGAAATGCATAGAGATATCACAGATATTCAATAATATAACAGAAATGTATCGGAGATGCAACCATAAACACAGATATACAGTAATACACAATTTCTATTAATGAAAGAAATGTACAGAGATTGTAAAAATACAGAGTGAAAGACTCACTAGAATGGTGGCATCTTATCTCTAAGAAGAGATGTGACGGCTACTCGAATTCGCAAGAAGATGATTACAATGAGGCTCTAAAGGCCCTTTTACAATAAACGGGAATGCCAAAAGTCCTAGACATCCCAAAAACCTAACCCTAGGAGATGAAGTGCCAAAAGTCATGTGGGCTCCGTTTGGGTAAGTGAGTACATCAACTTCCCGGGGTCGTAACTTTTGCATACGATCTCTGTTTTAGGTGTGTGATAGCTCGTTGGAAAGGTATCATCGAGGAGATTCATTTTGGGGGATCAATCATGCATTCAGATATCATTGAGAACCTCTATCTCAAAAAACCTTCATTTGGACCCTCAAAATGGCCCCGGAAGTTAAAACCTGCTAAAAATAGTAAATTGCCAAAATTGCCAGAAAACTATTTTGAGCCATTTGGAAAAGGTGGGTGGCCACTGATATCCACCTGGATCAATCCTCCCTCCTTAGGAAGCAATGGTCTCCATTGCATTGAGTTCCCGGGGGAGAGGGAAAAGCATTTGTTGAATCTGCATCTTGGTTAGCTTCTTGTCTTACTGAAGACGTCGCGCTGCTTAGTTTGTGGAAATCTGTCACGAACCTGTTGTGGTTGAGGCTACTCAACAGGTTGAGATAAATGAGAGGACGATGTGCAGAAGGAATCTTTGCACTTTGCTGCAACCTTGTCGACCTGCTTCTGTTGGATAGAAGGTGCTTGGGTCGAAGCTGTGGTGGTTGCAGTATCCTTCTGTTCACCCTTTGAACAGATTGTGGAGAAGATGAATTTTGTAGTATGAGATACTACCTTGTGACACTGTTTAGGTGGGGCAGTAGTTGGAACTACCTTTAGTATCCTGTAGAGATGACCCCCCAGAGTAATAATGACACTACGGGGTTGAGACTCATAGATAGCATGGCGTTTCCACATATATGGCTGGACCAAGAGAACATCACAGACATCTAGTGGGGCAACATCACATAATAGCTCATCCTTGAAGGGATGGATGCCGTATGACAGTCGACATTGCTGGCTGACACGAAGATCTCATCCTTGGCGAAGCCACCCGATGTTGTATGGTTGTGGGTGTGGTGTTGTCGACAATCCCAACTGTTTGATGACCTATGCTGAGATGAGGTTCTTTTGGCTTCTGCTATCAACAATAAAATGCAGTGGGGTCCCCTTCACCCACATTTGTGAATGAAAAAGGCGCTCCCCCTCTTCAGGATTTGTTGGTTCTTCTGGTTGAATTGCTACGGTCGCGACAATAGAAGTGGGCTCTGCGTCGATGATCTGTCTTTTCCCATTTTTTTCAGGAGCAGATTCTGAATCAAGGTTCGGCTCCTTGTCTTTGATCTCAGCCACCAATGACTGTTTTGAGCGACATTCATCGGTGTTGTGCCAGGGGATTTTGTGGAAATCACACCATTTTACGGTGTCCTTCTTTGTCTTCCTGTGACCCTTCTTTTCATGTGGATTTTCAGGAGACTGTTTTTTAGGGGTATCTTTGTCATACTTTGGTTGTTGTGGATTTGTAGAAACAAAATCCCGTTTGTTTTGGTGCTTACATTTTTGCTCGATTTTCACAGCATATCGATAGGCAGCACCGAGAGATGAGATGTCTAGAAAATCCATTTCAGTTTGGATGTATCTGTGTAGAGCCCCACGGTATTTCAGAACCAAATGTCGTTCGGAGTCTTTGATACCCAGCTTGGT
>JASDQU011506637.1:19899-36393 GCA_032191745.1 Picea mariana | reverse complement strand
CTTATGTTTTAGATCAACATCTTAATCTTAAGCCTATTGGGCAACACTTAAGTAACCTAACTAGATCTATCATATTGCTTAGTTTCAATTTAAGCTCATTTTCTTTCTTTTGCACATGGTTTAGATCTTAATGCTTAACATCTTCTAAGTGCTTGACAAGTAATTGGTTTATTCTCTTATTGCTTATATCTATTGGAAGCCATTTGCTTGGGCTTGAATATGTTGAATGGTTAAGTAGGCAAACACACTAAATTTACTTTCTATCTCTTGAAGGCAAGTTGTTCTTGCCCTAATGCTTTCCTTTCATAGCAAGCTCTTATTGTGCATGTGATAACCTAAATCTTTTTTTCAACCATCTCTTTATTTGCTTTACATGTGTTGATATACTTGAATTGCATAAACTTGAAGCAACACACTTAAAAGCTCATTTAAGTTTCGGCCATATCACTAAATTGCATCTAAAAAGTGCCTTAAAATCTTCTAAACACTCTAATAATCACCTAAAAGTCTACCTAACCAACTTATATACTTAATAGACTATTAAGGATACCTTAGACCACCATCTTCACCATCTAAAATGGGGCTTGAGGAAAACAACGGAGGGTAGTGGCAGGGGACTGTCTTGTGGCGCACCAGGTGTGTGTCCTCTCCGAGAAGTACTCTTGTTTTGGGCTAACCTGTGAAGCTAGGGTGGCAACACCTATTGAGCATCCAACAGTTATTTGGCAATAGGACGAGGAGGCTTTGATGAAAGCTTTAATAAAAATTGATAAATCTTAAGAAAGCCTAATAATTAAACCCTAGACCAAACCTAATAGACTACTTGTGGGTTTAATAACTGAGAGTGTGGATCATCTTCAATAATCTTTATAACAGTTGTGCTTAAATCTTCTAAGTCTTTGGAATGTGTTGATGATGATCTCATAAATGTGGTAATGTGATGTGATGCTTTAGTCCTTTGATATCCTGCATGCATATAAGTAAAACGTGGTTAGCTTGCTCTTGTATCAATTATATCTTAGATATTCTTTATTTGTAAATCTTGTATCAAGTACTTTGTGGATAACTCATTTGTGAATAGATATTTTGTAATTCTTTTGTAAGTACTTGTATCTAATACTCATTGGTTTAAATGATTCTTTTGTAATCTTGTAAGTAACTTGTAATTTACTTGTAACGAAACACCCCTTAACATAGTTGACCCCTTGCCCAATCTTTAGGCACTAGTCTTAGTTGACCTAGGGAAAAGGCTTGCTTTTCATGCTAACCCTTGCATCTTGCATTGTTGCCTTAGCATCTTAGGATTAAAATCTCCCAAACCTTGTAAATAATTAAAACTAACTCCTAGAACTTAACTTTAACACATCTAGTAACAAAGGTCTACCCCCTTTGGCTTCCCTAGGAGTAAGTCTAGACGGAAGAGGTTCCGGTCAAAGTGACAGCGTGGGTTGTGAACCTAGGCATTGTGCCTCCAAGGACACACTAAGTGAGCCGGACTTCGCTCACGTTTGCAAGTGTGTATAAGGACGGCAACAGGGTCGACTTGTACAACTCAATAATATAATTAATCTTTTACACAATATTAATTATCTTTACACAGTGGGGCCGATTTGTACCCTTCACAATACAAAATACGATTTCACAATAGCCTTACTCTTTGACAATATAGCAAGGGTTCTCACACACATCCTCTAGTGCTCTACCACTAGGGACAAGTCCACATGTGCTCAACCATATGGACGTCACTCTCAACAGATTAACTCAACTAAATCCATAGGAGTACGATCTGGAGAGTCATCTCAAGTCGACTCAACTAAGTCCATAGGAGTCCGACAAGAGACCATCTCAAGTCATCTCAACTCAGTCCAGAGGAGCATGACAAGAGACCACACACGTCATCTCAACTCATTCCAGAGGAGTATGACTCACCCATCACATGGTCGTTATCACAGATCATCTCAACTCAGTGTAGAGGAGTACAATCTAGAGAATGTCTCATGAAGCTGCAAACATCAACAGAAATTACTCTGTTACAGAGCTAATTGAGGTCGCCAAGACCATCATTAAATTCATTTACAGCCATGCCCCATTACTAAGCATAACGAAGATATTCACAAAAGAGAGACAGAATGTCCTATCATCCCCTGTTTTGCTGCCAGTTTCATTTCTCTTCAACCCATTCTCATTGTCAATTGGAGTAGAAAAGGACTTTTGTTTCTACCAAGTGATATACTAAACTATTCAGCAAGAAACCAAAGGAGCGGGCTATTCCTTTTGAGATTGAGTACAGGGGGGTTGTGTAATGAGTGAGCCTTTGGTGAAGGTTCTCCGTTTGTTTGATGGTGGCAAGACTACAATGGGATACCTATATGAGTCCATGGATAGAATCAAAGAAGTTACGAGTATTTTATGAGGGGTAAGGTGAGGAGGTAGATCTCAAGTACATGATTTGAGATTTGATTGATAATAGATGAAACAACATGCTCCATCACACATTTCATGTAGCCGGGGGCATCCTCAGACCTCAACTCTTGTGGCTTCGATTCTATGCACATCATAATATATAGGTTGATATGGAGTTGTATAAAAGAGATGTTGGACTACATGGCTATGAAATAGAAGTGGAGGGAAGGAATCACATGCTTCCCAGTAAGCAATTCATTACAAATTTCAAATTGTAAGATTTGATTTAATTTTGTCTGTTTTATTTGTTTTCTTTTTTTCCTTATTTGGTAGTGGAGGAAAATGCTATCAGTCAATAAAGTGCAACATGTTGGAATATCAGTGCCTAAATGATATGGACTGCCTACTAAAATATTCAATTATGGGTGAGGCATTTGGAGAAACCTCCTATTGTAGAGGTCAATTGTCTAGATGAGATTGACCCCACTTTTAATGGGTGCTCAACACTGAGAGACCTATTTTGAAGGATTCACCTAGTCTGTTAGGTGGGGAGGATCTCTCTCTCTCCCTCTCTCTCTCTCTCTCTCTCACACACACACACACGAACTCTCAAACATCCATTTTTGAAATCGATCAATTGTGGGATTGGGCATTATCTAGTAGGGCGAAGTTCATATGTGTGATTATCTCAAGTGACGGCATCCTTCCCAGGCTCCCTCAATCACATCACAGATCCGATCCAATCATTCAGCTCTGAGCAATTTGAAGGATGGCCGCAGCTCCCAGACCATACCTTTTTGGCAAGAGAAAGGGCACAGGACCAAACCTTTTCCTCCTATATCAATAGCTTCTCATTTTAAACGGGATAATTTCACTCACATTCACCGAGAAACCAACATTGAGGTAGATTGGATAGCCAAAAAGGCCATAGTCTCCAGAGGCTCTGTTTCTTCCAATCCCAATCTCACTTGTACAAACTCTCAAACATTCACTTCTGAAATAGATCACACATTGGACCAGAAATTATCCCAGCAGAGCTAAGGCTCATACGGGTTGTTATCTCAAGTGATGGCATCCTTCCCAGGCCCCCTCGATCACAACACATATCTGCTCCAATCACTCAGCACTGGACGATTTGAAGGATGGTCACAGCTCCAAGACCATACCTCTTGAGCAGGCAAGGGCACAGGACCAGACCTTCTCCTCCTATATCAATAGCTTCTCATTTCAAATGGGATCAGTTCTCCATCTGCAGCTGAGTGTGGCTCTCAAATATGCACTCAGCCCAGAATTCTCCCCATCAGCACTCCAGAGTGGCCTCGTTCCTTGGATCGATCAATGGCAGAATTGTGGGACATCATTCAGCAGCTTTCATATCAGCCGTGGGGTGAGTGGAGGGGTGGCCAGATGATGAGAGACAAGTTGAATTCAGGAAGTTGGTTAATGAAGTCCACCAAGCTCTCCCTTGTCAAGGTTGGCAGTAAACTCCCCTCTTCAAGCATCAATCTGAGTCCTTGGACAGTTTTAGGTTCCTTCTCTGGTTTCTATAACTTGATAGGCAAGTAGTATTGCCATAGTTGTAGATGCTGGGCAAATCTTTGCAGTTTTTTGTTGAAATATTGTAACTGCAAAGAGTATTCTATTTATTATTGATGTATTATTCATTAGATCAATCCCCTTTTGCGGATTGGTCAAACCCTAATTGTAATATGCAAATTGAGAAGTCAGCCCCCAGGCAAATTAAAGTGGTTCCAACCACCCAAAAAGACAAGTCGGCCCTGCAAGTGAAGAGACACCTCCTTTCAGCGCTTGCCAGTTTGTATAAATAAAGGAAGCCAGCCACTCATTTGTTCACTCAATCATCTACTGCGCAAGTATTGAAGGAAGCTGCAGTTACCAGTTGCCGGAAGAAGGAAGAGAGACAGGCGCATTGCTTGGGAGAGGATATTCTCTAGCGTTTGGTTTATTGTCTTGGCATTGTATTGGCTATCTATATTAAGGAAGTTTTGCTGGGTTTTCTTCCCCATGAGGGTTTCCCATGATAAATGTTGTGTATCTTGTGATTGTGTTTCTCTCAGTGATCCTATCGATGCTATGGTTATCTAGTAACTCCAAAAGAAACCTAATAATAGCTTAAACTTTAACATTTTTTGTATTAAGCACAAACTTGTTCATGTACCATCAGCTCTGTTTCTCTGGCCCTTTAGTTTTGTTAATAGCTTACTATGTGACATGTATTGATGAGCAAGTAAAGCATTGATGTAATCATAGGATCGTCGCCTATTTTCTCTAACAAAGCAATCATCTGTTTTTTTTCTAGCAAAAAAATATATAGACAATCTATTTTCCATGCCAGATTCTACTTCATAATGTGTGGAACCATATGTAGTCAAGCTTACTTGAGCCTGCTTTCTCAAATGCTCTGGTAGTAGGGGCCGCCTCTGCATGAAACAAAAAACAAAGTCCATCAGCATACATTCTTGATTTGTTTTCTACACAATGTATCATGAGCTTATGATTAAACTACTCTCAAAGTCCCATTTAGATTCCTTAGAGCAGTAACTGACAAATAAACCAGAAGTAGGATTCAGAAACAAAGTTCTGCACATAGTGAATTCACAACAAGACTCATGAAAAAACACCATATCATGATACAAGCACAGACAAATGGTATGATGTATTGCTATGTATTGCTACTTTCACAGGAAAGTGTCACAACTCATCACCTGTTGCATTGCAATTGGATATTCCTCTTCCATAACATTAACATCACAACCCTTAAAATCCTATTAACAACTTGCAAAATCATGAATTCCCAAGAGATGCTGCTGCATAATGAAATGTCAACTTTTTATTACAAATGGCATGCCGCATAAGTAATGCAGGGAGTGATCTTTTGAGGTACCATAGCAACAGGCTATCCAGACAAAACCTACAAGCTATGTGGAACAAAAGCCATAAATTATATTCTCTTGATGAAAATTCAAGGACAGGGGGAATTGGTATTTATTTCACACAAATTTTATGTCTTTCTCAAACAATCAGCATTGTAGCTGTGACAAAAGTTCAAAACAGAGACCCTTGGCAGGATGCATTAAAATTCTTCTCAAAATATATGATAAAGGAGTTGACCACATTATTCTCAAATTATGTATCCAGTTGATGCTTCATCAATTGAAAATTAAAAATATTAGGAAACATAGGTTGACCATTCAGCCAGATAAGAGGTAATTGACGTCAGGTGTTTGACTCATGACAAGTGGCAGATTTGGATAACAAAAGATAAAGGTTCATTGTTGAGGTTAAACTTGGACACAGTTTCCAGAGAATGTTTTCCTAGCAAAAATACATGCCAAAGAACTTTGTCCGGAACAATGTCAAATAAAAGAGTGCTAAATGATGAGGTAAACAATTCCAGGAATATTTACTAAGTTCGTTGCTTGTGCTTATATAGTCTCTCTCTTAAATGTACATTAAAAGTTATAGCATGTCCATAAGTGTGCATGTACACAGCCTCTCTAAGGAACTTAACCTGGCAACCTGCCATCTAAAATTTTTAAATGACCAGAATTTTATCCAAAGAATGAGGATCCTTGACTGCTTAATACATATAAATACACCAACACACATACCACAAAAGGAAGCCCTGGTAAGTCGAGCTCCTTTTTGCAGAGAGTATAGTTACCAAGATCAAATCTGGACTGTTGGGCAAATACTTTCAGGTGCAAGTGTGCATTCAGCTTGTGTGGGCACAGGTTTTCTTCCATTGAGTGCATGAGTGGGTTATAATAGCCCAATTCCCCTGGCCCACAATCAGAACCAGGTATTCTCTGGAGAAGCAAATGTCTCTTAAAAATAAAAAATACAAAAAAATGATAAAATCAATCTAGAGCACAACTTAAATCCTAAAAATGGCCCTAAAAGGGAACTTTCAAGTTTGACCTCCAAAGTGACAATTGAACAAAATGCAGAGAGATTTCTGAAATTCTAATTGATTCAACTCAAGTGGCTAACAGCTCAAATTTTAGGCTTTGGTATTTGTTGTTCACTGATGACAAGACAAAGTATCAGAAGAGACTGTTTTCTTGAACTTTTGAATCCAAACAAATCAGCAAGCTTCTTTTGTTTTTGTTTTTCTTAAATCTTGGTTCCAAATCTGCCATCCCACCAGAAAATGTTGCCCCTCAAGTACACCAATCAACCAAGATTTTCAAAATGCGAATCTCAAACTGCATCCAGACTAGTGAGAGGCAGGAACCTTGCAGACATCTAATACATGCACCTTGACAATGGAGCCTACATACAACTAAATAGATGTAATCCCACGCCTAAGAAATTGAGCTCGTGCATAAGAATTGAATGCCATAAAGTCTAAAATGTTATGTGTATGGTGATAGATAGCAAAGGTGAACCTAGGTCTGTATCACTCTGAAACTTACTCGATACCTTTTTTTCACTGAAACAAGATTTTGGCATTACCTTACAATGTTTCCTAAAAACTGGAAAGATTGTCTTGTCTGAGACCATAACTTCCGCATGCTTTCTTATTAACGTAACCCACTGCAAAGATCATATGAAATAAGATGAACATAAGTGTTCCAGTTAATCTCTGATCTATTTTTCATTGAGTTCATCTGATCCACATATCAACTAATCCAACAGAACCCAAAAAGAACTCACTAACCTGTGATCCTTTCCGCCATTTGTCCTTTCGAATGGTTGGAGCCATTTTTGGGTTGTACCGACTACTTTTTGGGTCTACAAAGCTATTCATAAATAATAGTTAAAACACGTCAAATATTTGCAAATTTTCTGACAATAAACAAAATCAACTGATTCCCCCATTTACACTTTCAACTGAGGTTTCTAAGAATAGTATTAGAAGATAGCAATGTCAAACTAAAAAAATAAAATGAAATGTCGTATAAATGAAAATAGTCTAAAGAATAAAGATTATTGGCTGACCTAGCTAATACAATATAGATAAAGGATGGCACCCATATAGGCACATTCATGCACTTCAAATGTCATGCTCTCTCACCTGTCTACAAAACTCTTTGAAGATGACATTACATAATTATATGTATAGCTGAAGTTGTACAAAGGTACGCAACTGCAAGAAAATTTTGAAAGMGAGACATTAGAATAAATGATATTAAACCAACCACATCAACAATACAAAGTTCCACCCCACTTCTCTAAAAACAAAACTTCTTGAGCACATAAAACTTAGAAACGCAACTAAAGTTGTTAAGTCATGCATCTACTCTAACCCCCAATAAACAATGTTCTTTTCTGGCTTTAATATTCTCCATCACCCCTCTTTGATTGACAACATTGACTTCTTAGTTTTCCAATGTCAATCTGCAAGAAAATAACCTCATAGTTCCACAACTAAGAGCTTGGCCCTCAAAATTTGACACTCCTTGTCACCAACCATATTCCACTCTTTTACCAGCTAACCATTGTAGGCTTCCTTCACCATCGCTGTCAACTGTAAGTTATAGACTTAGTTGCTTAAAGCTGAACAATGTAGCCTTGATCACCACAAAGTTACAGTCAAATGCCCTATTCTCAACCACCTCCCCTCACCAAGATTCATAGAAGTTTTAATCATTAAATCATTACGAAACAGTCATTTTTAAAAAGAATAGAACAGCATGATCAATTATTTTTCTTTCTTGAGAATGCATCCTATATTACATTACTCGACAATAGAGAGCAAACAAAGTTATGCACATCATTAGGACAGGCTGCTTAATTACTTAATTGATGACTGCTTAGAAAATGACAAAAAGAGAAGCATATTTTTTACCATTTACTGAAGTCTGTGCTGGCAATACTGTTTATTTGTTGTCAAGGTCAATAACATAATGTTGTGAGTCCTAGCATATTAGGTCACATGAATGTGGGCCACATGAAAACTAAATAATAAATATGAAGGAAAATTACAACGAGAACTTTTACAAGTGTCATTTAGAGAAGCCATATGTTATAGGGAATCTTGGACCAGAATAGAAAATGGAATGCTCGCACATGTGAGAATCTTGGTAATTGAGATGTGACAGGTGGCATTCCATAAGAAAGTTAGGTCAGTCCTAATAACAGAATGTGTAAAAGAATCCAATCAAGCAGCCAAATTTAGAATGCATATGTGGTATTCAAATTTCAAACATAGACCATCATGTACTACAAATTTCTGCTGTATGGCCCAATGTGAGAACTCTATTCATTCTATGGGCTGTCATTGAGCTTCATGAATATATTTTGGTTTTAATGTTGGTCTTGTTCTTCACAATTGGTATCAAAGCCCATGAAATGCCTCAGAAAAATTGCTCCTTGAATTGAGCAATTTAGGTCACTTTATAAATCAATTTGTGGTTGGCATATCACTGTTAGATTTCACCTTGTTCACTCAGCAGCTGATTCTCCAGCAGCGATGGCTCATTCTAGCAGAGGCTACCTCAGTTCCTGGCGCAGCAAACCTGTGCAGTCATAATGAGGGTGCGGCAGATCAGAGTGATTGTGCAGCACTAGTCTTCTTGGGAATGCAGCAGTCATATAGGAGTGGGTGCCAAAGCATGCATGCACCATCATTATCCTTTTTCCAGTTTAGTACTGCTGTTCCAGATTTAGCAGTTCAGTTTAGAACGGTTGCTTTTCTATTTTAGAGTTAGTTTGCATGATTATCCCCATTAGAAGTGGCACATCTCTGTAGGCAGCTAGGGGGGGCATTGCATGAGAAGATTCTATCCTAGGAAGGGCGCACAGATCCCAAAAAGGAGCATGCATGCATGCGTACTGCAGTTCATCCTCCAGTTGGGATGCCCTATTCTGGGAACTTCTATCCAAGCACTAGGGCACACTGGCCGAGTCAATCAGGGTTAGATTTTTGACAGTATCATCTAGGGCGCTTCATTGGATGTCTAGATGCAATGTATCTCCACTCTGTCTCTCGTTCTATAAAAGAGAACTGAGGTGCATCACTTTGGTGGTTCGCTAGTTTGTGATTTGAGTTGTTGTGTATTTCTTTCTTAATTTCCAGCAGTAAGTGTTTGTAGATTAATGTATTCAGAGATTTCTGTTTTGATGGAGGTTCAGTGTTAAGCAACCTAGGTTTAGATTATTCTTTCTTGTGTGCAGGATCTGCTTACCATGGTCTGAAATTTAACAACGTATCAGAACATGTTCACTGAAATCCTCCAAATCCATGTACAGAATGGGCTGTTCCCTGTGAAAGGGAGTTCACTGAAATCCTCCAAATCAAGCATTAGTGAGTGAAGCAGATCCAAACCTGTGATAGGTTGTTGGGTGAGATGCCTATGATCTTCCAACGATTGGAAGGTTGATATTAACCTGACAGAGGTGATATGCCCCTAGGATTGGTTGCAAATCTGAATTCTTTTGAGGCTGATTTTTTGTTCAAGTGTGCTTTTAGGGTCTGCAGCAATGACCAATTTCGGTCTCCAAGAGTGTCACATGTTGGAGGGCACTTCCAACTTTGTACCATGGAAGCACAGGTTGCGGAATCTCTTGGTGGAAGTTGAATTGTGATATATTGTGGATAAGGAGGTCAAACCTCCCACTGATCCATACTACTAAATCAGCCAAGGCGACGTGAATCATCGTGATTCAGTGAAGGATCGCTTGATCCCTCACATCGCGGAGAAGACAACCGAAAGAGATGTATGATACCTTGGTCACTTTTTACCAAAGTGTCAACTTGTCCCGTAGAGTATTTCTGAAGAACAAGCTCTCCGGTACCTGCATGAGCAAGACTGATACTGTAGCCAGCTATCTGATGAAGATCAAAAACTTGAGAGATCAACTCACTGCCGTTGGAGACATGATTGATGAGAGTGAGCTAGTTCAAATAACTCAGAATGGCTTTGGTCCATCTTGGCATCACTTTGTGCAATGTATTTGTGCTCATGAAAAATTACCCACTTTTGAGAAACTGTGGAATGACTTCGTGGGAGAGGTTATGAGATTAGAAACAAGTTCAATGAGTTTTGAGAAATCTCAAGACTTAGGCATCATCAACAAGATGAGGAAAGAAGGGAGGATCCAAGAAAGGTTGGAAGAAGAAGGACAACTCAAGATCTTCGAACCATCAGAAGAAAGATCCGAGCCATGTGAAGTTAAGTGCCACAAGTTTGGTCACCATGCCTCTTAGTCTCTTGAGAAGAAGGGATAGGGTATGAAGCTATAACAAAAGCAATGTGCAGGGAGTGTGAAAGCTTCCTCAAGAGCCAATGAACTTGCATCCAAATTGGCGACAACCTTCTCCATGGTGTCATGCCTTTCTACTAACATGATTTTTGGTGTTGGGTGGTCTATGGGCAGTGGAGCTTCTAGACACATGATAGCCAACAAATCAGCGTTTTTCAGATTAGAAGAACAAGATTCGGACACACGGGGGATGCCAAGTACTCGGTGATTAGGATGGGTACTATCTCATTCCACATGCTTGCAAGAGAGGTTCCTTAGCTACATGAGGTATTATATGTTCCTAATTTAACTGAGAATCTTCTTTCGGTTCCTTGTCTAACAAATCTAAAGTGCATGGCTGAGTTTGACAATTAGCAAGTGATCATCAAAAAACATAGCCCTAATCTTGGTCGAAATTTGGCCTGAGGAGTGTGTGAGGGTGGCTTTTACGAGTTGCTAACAAATCCTGTGAAGCATGGAGCTTTGGTGCATAGCAATGACAATCTGTGTGAGTTTTGGCACAAACGATTACGTCACTTGCACTATGGAACCTTGCCTCGCCTAATGGACACGGTGGAGGAATTGCCTGATTTCAAGGTGTAGAGGGAAAAAGTGTGTAAAGGATGTGCAATCAACAAGCATGCCAAGACTCTTTTCCCAAGCAGTGAGCACAGATCAAGAGAGTTTGCTAATCTGATACATTCAAATGTGTGTGGACCCATGGCATCAACTTCGTTGACAAGTAATATCTATTACATGTCTTTCATTGATCAATGCTGATGCTTCTAGAAAAACCTAGATTTTATTTATGAAGACCAAGAATAAGGTCTGTAATCAGTTTCAAGAGTCTAAAGCTCTTGTGGACAGCTAGATAGGTAAGAAGATGAAGGTACTAAGATCTAATAATGGAGGAGAGTATACTTCCAAAGAGTTTGATTCCTTTTATACAGAACCAAGGATTGAGAGGGGAATTGACAATGCCTTACAACCCGCAACAAAATAGGGTTTTTGAAAGGTAGAATAGATCCATTGTTGAGATAGACAAGGTTGTGGTTCATGACCCGAATCTGCCTATGTTCCTTGGGGCAATGACATGCAGTAGAGTCATCTACATCCTGAACAAGTGTCCCCGTAGGGTATTGAAGGACAAAATAACAAGGGAAGCTTTCAATGGAGAGAAACCCCAGTTATCACACTTTCATGTTTTTGGTTGTCCTATATATACTCGTATTCCCAAGCAGAAAAGAACGAATTTGGAACCCTCCAATTTGCAAAGTGTTTTTGTGGATATTGCGAGTCCACCAAAGCTTACAATCAATAATTCATCACAACAGAAGATAGCAATGAATCAATATGTGAAGTTTGATAGGGATGCATGGTTCTCAAGGTCTCAAGAGCCTCCAACAAAGGTTGAGGAGGGAGAAACACTTGTCTTGTTGATCCACAAAAATCAGAAATTTCATAATCAAATCAAGAAGGTTTCGGAGGTGAAATTGGCGCTTCGGCACCTTCTAGTTCAACTAGGAAGTCTAGGAATTATATCTTCTTCATACAATTTCATCTCTTTGTTGATCAGTAAAATATTATTGGTAGAGACACTTAGATTTTCTAACATTTTTGTATCTGGCATTCGTACTTCAAACTCCAAAGATATCCCTAATTCAACTGACTCTATCATTGTTTCCTTGTCGATTAACGAATCATTGTGGATAAGTTGTTCTAGTTTTTCCTATTGCATCTTCTTTTCATTTTTTAATTTCTTGATTTGTATGATCAAGCTTTGACTATGATTTCTGAGATGAGAAATTTCTTCAATTTTCTCTGCTAGATCTTTGTTGAAAATTTTTTTGAGGCCTTTCATTTTTTTCATTAAGATTCCTCATGGGATTGATCTTGCTACTTCACATTTTAATTTATAAATTTCTATAATGAAAATTTTGTTAGGCAATGTTTATGATCCTTGAGATGATAAATTTCTTTATCTTTATTCGCTAACACCTTGTCAAAATTGTCTTGGAGTACTCACATCTCCTGTAATGACTTCTGATTATCTTGAATGATCACATTTAATACATCTTTCAAGTCTTTCGATGAGGAGCTTCTAAGTATGACTTCATTTTAATGTCGTGATCTTCTTCTTATTGTAGTAGAATGTCAAAAAATTCTTCTTCATGTTTAAGATGAAGGTCCCTAATGTTTCATTCCAAGGCGAACCTAGAATTATGTCAACTTCTTTTGTAACATTGAATTGAGATATGAAAATATAATTGCCAATTGTTAGCTGGAAATTGTTTATTCGATATCCTTTTGGGTTCAAAAAATCACATTTTCAGATTATACTTGTTTCCGAAATTTATAACTGATTTGCCAAGTCAACATTAATGTAATTGTCCTTGCCATTCAAACAAATAGAAATCTTAATATCTTTTTTCCTAAATAATCCCCTTGATTTTTAATAGGGTGCAAATGTTTTTTTCATAACCACGACAAAATCATCCTTGGTTTTCATAGTTAAGCTTCATTTTGTTTTCCACAAAACTTCTGTAAAAAGATACCATTGTTATGAAAACTTCTACCTTCTTTGATACTGTGTGGGCTCACCATATCAATGTTATCAAAATCGACTAATCAACCAAGTTCCAGAAGGTTTTCGAGCAGAACCAACGGTTCTGATTGGAAATTGTTGGTTTTGTATGGAATCGACTAGTTCCAAGACTGAATACGCCAGTTCCACACAAAACCAGCCTTTTTGGTCTGAATCATCAAGTTCTGCACAAAGGCATATGATGATGGCATTTGGGCCTGCAAAAACAACTTAAAGAAACAAAAAAAATTAATAAAACCTAAAATTCCTAAACCCTAAACCAAATGACCGTGTTATTTTGGTTATGTGTGTAAGTTTTAAACCTTTTCAAGTGAAGCAATGCATATAGATTGGATGAAAAAGCACAAAATAGACCTATTTTTTTTCCTCGATGGCCCACTAGCCCCCCCATCCAGGGAGGTGACAACCCCCCTCGCCCTCCTTCCACTGGGATGAGACTAAGTCTACTTGCAAAGGATACAACACAAATCCAACAATATGTGTTAGCTTTTGGGGTTACTCCAAAAGTGTTTACACCATGTTTGGGGGTGCTTCATGAGATATGGGGTACATGGTGTATGATTAGCCCCTAGATGGTCCATGATGGAATTGCAATTGAAGATGGATTACACAACGGTTGTTTGACCTCAGTTGAATGCTTGCATGACATTATTCCTTCAAGCGTTGGAGATATTTAGACAATTTGGTGACAATCTACATGTTGGCCACATGGAGGAGGTTGCTTGCTTGGAGAATGCTCTGTATTGGAGGAGGAGCGTTTTCCATTCAGGAGGAGGGCATTGAGCCCTAGACAACATGGGGTAGCTTGGATGCTTGCGTGAAGGCATGGAGTTGACTTAGGGATGCATGTGTTGCGATATTGTTCATACAAAGGGAGAGGTCCTAGTGGAGCACATGGCTTAAGAGGATCATTGGAGGCTTGGAGGAGCATTGAACACATCTCACGGGGCGCCCTTGTATTGGAGCTTTGCTTGTGTATGACATCACCTTGGAGCTTGACATGTGTACCCTTGGAGTGTAACACTCCACATGTGTGAACCTACTTGTGGCTTTGTAGGTTGCTTGCAAGGGTTTAGGCCCACATATGCATTGGTGGTCTCCCTTACCTCTCATATACATAGAGGAAGAAGAGATTCTTTTCATCATTCTCATTCTTGTTCATTATCTTGTGAGATGTGACTAAAAGGAGCACACTAGTCTTCCTCTCTCTTGTGAATCTTCTTTTGTACTTTATCTCTCTTGTCTTGAAGGCACTAGGGTTTCTTGGAGATTTTGGAGCATTTTGAATATTCGAGTTAGGGTTTCATCGCTTGGAGACTTGGAGATTAAGATTTTGTGATGAAACACTAGGTTATACTTGTTGAAGAGAAGAAGAGGAGACATCTTGCCTCAGAGAGCCTCAGAGAGCATGCTAGTGTGATGCTTGCTTCTTGGAACTCCATTGTGTGAGCTAAGGTTTTCATGTTTTCCCTAGATAGGTTTCTGGAGAGCTAAAGAGTTGTACTAGCCTTGGCATGAGGCTATGGTATGTACATGAATTTCATCATTATACATATATATGAAACTTTTGGCTGTCCAAAATTGTCTCTATTGCATATTTTATTTTCAATTATCTACTTCTTCATGGTTTTGTAATTTCCAGCACTTATATTTCTTGCTGATTTGACATAAGCTAAGGATGAAATTGTTTAGTGATTTAACATTAATATTTTATTTACGGCTGTCATATAGTGAATTTCAGATCTACTTTATGCATGATAATAGAGGGTTGAAACTTGTTGGCACACTACAGTATCTTTTCTCTTGAATTGCCTACTAAATTGGGGTTGTTGAGAAGAGAAATATCATCCATTGTTGCTACTGTTTTATTTATATTTCATAACAGCCATTAGGATTAAAATTTAGAGGGTTAAAATCCACAAAACCTCTAGGAAAGAGGTGAACTTTTTTGAGTTCCATTAATTGCCTTACTCCATGATACACCACATATTGTATGAGGTTCAACTTTGTGATTTTTATCACATTGATGGAGATTTGTTGATGGTTCCTTGGAGATCTTTGTCTTGAGGGAGTCTCAGTTCCCCTTGGTTGGATAATTGTGCTTGTTGCTTGGTGGTCTTCTCACATGTGCTTGCCTTGTTGATCTCCCCTTGGTTGCACTTTTGGATGGTTGTGGAGCATACTATCTCATTATGGTGTGGTTTGGTATATATGCTTATCTTGGATATGGATGATGGCTTTATCCCCCCCATGGGGTTAGATGATGGTGGTGGTAGAAGGTAGATGTTTCATGAAATTGTTGTTGATATTTCCTAGTGACTTGATGTATGTTGTTGGTGTCACTAGGATGGGGTGTTCTAGATGGTCCTCATGTGTTGGATGTGTGATGGGAAACATACTTGATGATTGGATGGGTTAGCTCTTCTTTACGTCCCTTTCTCTTATGATATTGCTATTGTGGGATGATTCATGTTGCCTTTGTGGGATTTTCCTAGGTGATTTAACTTAATCATGTAACATTTGCTAGACATCACCTAGGGGAAAATGTGTTTCGTGATTTTAGTGTTGAATTTACCCCTATATCTCAGTCACTGAGATTCCTGCCAATGATTTACTGAGACACAGAAATTATACTAGCTGATATAATTCTGCAAATTATGCAGAAACCTACAGCTGAAATATAAAACAGAAAATTTGCAACGGAAATATACAGTAAAGCAAGCATAAAAATCACATAGACACCAGAAATACCCTGGAACCCCAGTGTGGGGAAAAACCAGCAAAGGAGGGGCTTTATTGAGCTTCTTGAGCAAGTTTTACAGCAGCATTTACACACGGGAAAACTCAAAAAACTAAAACAGCAACTACAGAAATTCTTACAGCACCAATTCTGCCTTGTTTTGGGAACTGTACGGCCCTCCAAAACTCAGCTTAACAAGCCACTGTATGGCCCAGCTATCTTGGCTACTTATGGGTGTTGTATGGCTGCCTTAGTGCGCCCTTCTGGGCCTCTGAACAGCCCAGAAATCTCTGTTGTATCTGTTGCTGTATAGTATGGCCCTGTACAGCCTATTAAACAGCATGTACGGCCCTGAGAAGATGAGGAGTATCCACCTGCCCACTCTCAGCAAATTCTTCCAGCTCCTTGCTGCCCTTGCTCTACTCAAATATCCCTCAAGCGCTCCTGAAGATGGTTGTTTTGTTCTGCTCAAACTCCCCAACAAAACACAGCCACTCTCCTCAGCTCCAGCTCCCTCCTTTAGCTCACTTGCTCA
>JASDQU011506637.1:4088-18975 GCA_032191745.1 Picea mariana | reverse complement strand
ATGTGTTGTTCCACTCAACCATCAATGTCAAGTCATACCAACTTTCTTTGACACTATTCGTTGGTCCAAGATCCCCCTAGACCCACCTACAGATTGTCCCAGCACCATGTAAATCATACCTTGCCTCATGCCAAGCCTCATTGTTGCATCCAAGGCTGCTCCCTCTACCCGTATGAGCACATGTCCATCAACAAACATTACATCATACCCCATATCCTCCAGAGCTGATATAGAGAGCAAGTTAACCTTCAGCTCTGGCACATACATCACCTCATCCACCTCCATAGACACTCCTAACTCTAGCTGGAATTTGGCGCATCCAACCCCCTTTACTGCATGTCTAGTGCACGCCCCATTCTTCACATGCCAATATGAGCCCGTCTTCGAAACACTAAGGAACACTGACCTCATTCCCATCATATGGCGAGATGACCCACTATCCACAAACCATGCCCCACTGTCCTCAAAACTCAGCCAATCTGCAGCTGCTAGAAAGAGTGGAAACAAGAGAAAATCCGTCCTCGAATTTCTCTGCAAACGCATCCATCTCAGTAAGATGTTGTAGTTGCTACCTCCAACTCCCTATTCTTCTTCTTGTTAGGACACTTGCTGGCATAGTGGACAGTTTTGCGACATGCAAAGCATCTCACTTTGCCCATGTCCCTGGAGCCTCCCGCTCCACTGCTCTTCTTTGCATGAAGAGCCACATTCTCCTCCTCCTCACTCTTCGACTAACTAGCCTGAGATGTATCCACTCGCAGCTCCTCCTGGGTGAAGTCGTCCCACAACATCTCTTAGTCATGGAGTTTCTCCCATGCAACCACCCCTCAGACAAACACGTCCCACTGCTTGGTGAAGCCATTCAAGGATGTCCTCACCAGCTCAGTCTCAACTACGGTCTCTCCCACTGCTGCAAGTTCATCTCGAATCTGAATGAACTTTGTGAGGTAAGCGACTGTTGATTCTCCCTTGGCCATCTTCGTGCTTCTCAGCTTCTCTCTAAGCAGTATTTTTTTGCTCTGGTTGTGAGACTGGTATAGATTTTCCAAGGCCTCCCACATTTCCCTCGTTGTCTTCTTGCCAAACAAATGTGGAATGAAGTGGTCCTTGACACCATCCACAAGTATCCTTTTGGCCTTGACATCCTTCTTGGCATGGGCAGCTAGTTGTACTGGATCAGTTTGGGTTGCTACTTTGCCTTTTGCAAGTTGCAGCAACCCATTCTCCTCCAGCAACGAGCTAATTTACTCCCTATAAGGATAGAAATTTGAGGCTCCATCTAGCCTGTCCTCAACCCTCAAGCCTGCACTGGCCATTTGAGTTTGATGCCCTGTTTTCACCCACACACTTCTAGTCTTATGTCCACTTGTTGATTTACCCTTGCTGATCTACACAGCAAATCACTTGGTTGTCCTGTACTCAAAGGTTGAGCTCTGATACCATGTTGAATTTACCCCTATATCTCAGTCACTGAGATTGCTACCAATAATTTACTGAGACACAGAAATTATACTAGCTAATATAATTCTAGAAATTATGGAAATTATACTAGCTGAAATATAAAACAGAAAATTTGCAGTGGAAACATATAGTAAACCAAGCATAAAAATCACATAGACACCAGAAGTACCCTGGAACCCCAGTGTGTGGAAAAACCAATAGAGGGGCTTTATTGAGCTTCTTGAGCAAGTTTTACAGCAACATTTACACACAGGAAAACTCAAAAAACTAAAAAAACAACTATAGAAATTCTTACAGCACCAATTCTGCCATGTTCTGGGAACTGTACGACCCTCCAAAACTCAGCCTAACATGACACTGTACGGCCCAGTTGTCTTGGCTACTTATGGGTGATGTATGGTTTCCTTGGTGCGCCCTTCTGGGCCTCTAAACAGCCCATAAATATCTGTTGTAGCTGTTGTTGTATAGTATGGCCCTGTACAGCCTATTAAACAGCATGTATGGCCCTGAGAAGATGAGGAGTATCTCACTGCCCACTCTCAGCAAATTCTGCCAGCACCTTGTTGCCCTTGCTTTGCATAAATAGCCCTCAAGTGCTCCTGAAGATGGTTGTTGTGTTATGCTCAAACTCCCCAGCAAAACACAGCCTCTCCTCAGCTCCAACTCCCTCCTTTAGCTCACTTGCTTAGCTCACAAATGAGAATGTGTTATGTCCTCTCACCCTTCGCTTCCTTTTATCTCCCTAGCAACCTCCCATCCTCTTTGACAAGTGTCCTAAGGCTTGGCCTCAATGGTTGAGAGTTGGACTACTAGACCCCACTCTCCACTAGGAGGTGCACCCCTCTTAGTCAAGAACCCACACTCCACTAGTAGCCACCTAGAGGTGCGCCCTCCTTGGTCTAGGTCCCACAAACCACCCAGCCACCTTCAAGGTGCGCCCTCTCCCTAGGCCCCACATTCCACTCAAAGAGAAATGTTGCAAGCCTAAACCTAAGGCTGAGATAAGAAAGGTTGATCTGGGTTAATTAAGGTGTCCCACAGCTCGCCTAGGATAGTAGGCATAGTTGAGACACCAAATCGAGCTAAAACTAACATTTAATACCCTCGTTTATGTGTTATTTCCTAAGTTTGAGTTAGACGAGTGGTACTACATAAGATTTGATGGTGATCTAACATTTTTCCTAAGGTTGGATAATTACATTTGATGTAATAATCCCTTGGTGGTGGTGCACCTTAGGTTGGGCTTAAAGTTTTGTTGTTATAATGGTGGGGTTTTGCTAGGGAGAACATCTTTTATTTACATGGTACAACACTTTATTAAAGTGCACCCCTCTTTGGCACTAATGTTATCAAAATCGGACTGGCCATCAAACCAATCAACCCTAAAAATGTGAATCAAACCGGAACCGGGAAAAAACCAATCGATCAAAAAATACATAAAATATTCAAATTTTGAAAAATAACATATATAGATTCATGTGCATCCATATGAATCCAAACCATTATACAAAAATATGCAAAGTTTCTCACGTATATAGCAAGGGTGCATATATAACCAAAATAGCACCAAGTGCAATCCGTCTTTTAACCAAAATACATCAACAAAGAGGCTCTAAATGGCCTCTAGAGTCCAAAAAATCATGCTACAACAAATAACTACATATCATCAAAATCATAGCCAATATTAGGATCCTCATCATCTGTGTCACCCTCTAAGCATTAAAATAATATAGAAAAAGCTTAACATGCCTAATAAGTGATTTTACTTGAGTGAGGGGTACATTTTTACTAGGGTCATGACAAAAGAGTTCAACAATCAATGTAGCACACATGTTCATGGTGATTTAATTTATTGGTGATTAATTGGAGGGGGACTAGGTTATATTTGAGCATTAACCTTTGTGGACACATGTTGAGGTTGATTTAATTGTTCAATGGTTAAATTAATCTAATTTATCTAGATTAAGGTTAATAGCTTGGGCAACCTACTTCATTGACTTCCTTTTCACACTTGAAGGGGGAAGATGGCACATTACATGCTTTTACCTGGTCATCTTACTATATTTGGGCATATCCTTGGAGGGCAAACTTGTGGACACACTTTTTTCTATTCTTGGAGGTGTATATTTATTTATTTCATGGAGTTTTGGCATGGTAAAAACCCTAATTCGCCCTTATCTCCTTGGATTTGTTTCATTGCAGGTTGTCCACCTACTATTTTGGGGTTTGACTACTTCATCTTGCACATTCATCCATGGAGTTGGTTGCCTTGGGAATTGCACATGTGGATCAGTTGCATGCATCTTGTGGACCACTTTCTATTTTTGGAGGTTGGTTATGAAGCATTCTATTTTTGGAGGAATACTTTATTGTTATATCTCTCATGCACCTTGGAGGGTGCACTTTGTGAGCTCTTCTAGGTGGACCCTTGAGCACATCCTCCCAGATTGAAAAATATTTCATTATATTTTGCATGTACCCATTGATGAGCAAATTCTATGTGGACCCATTTGTTGAATTTAATGCAACTGCAAGAGCCATTCTCCTGGAGGATGGCATAAGACCCTAGTTGTGGACTAGGGCCCCTAGTACACTCCTGGGGTTCTTGGTCTGGGACCAAACAGTTAGAGCCATGGCAAAAGACCCTTGTGAGGGCCCCCAGTAGATGACTAGGGTTCCTGGTCTGGAACCAAGCAGTAAAGACCCTAGATGTATTCTAGGGCCCTTAGATGTGTTCCAGGGAATCCTTGCCCTGAGCTTGGATAGATCCTTGGATGTGTTCCTTAGTGGTTGATATAAGTCCCTAGAAGTGTCTAGGGCCCCTGGATGTGTTCCAAGGAACCCATGCCTAAAGCATCGGTTGATCCTTGGTCTTGTACCTTGGTGGATAAGACCCCAAATATGTTCTGGGACAACTTGGTCTTTAACCAGGTAGATCTCGGTGTAATGCCGAGATGTGTTGATGTGTGATCCTCTTTCTCTCTCCTAGGATGGTCCATAGGACCTAGGAGAGACTATGAAGATGGGCATGACCACATTGTGTGATGTACCCTCTTATGCAGTGATGATAAAGTTTATTGGTCACCTTGAAAATCATATGGACATGTTTTGCCACTAAGAAAACCCCTTTGTCCTTCCTAAACCTTTTTAATTGATCTTCACCCTTTGAATTTTGAGTTTGGGTATGAGTGGGGTTTTTATTTTGTTTTATGGCTTAGTGATGATTAAATTAGAAATATTAATTGATATTTAATATGACATTAATTTAATATTTATATTAAATAATGTCATTATATTAATTATTATTTTATTTACCTAAGCCCTAGCCTAAAACTATGAATAAAACTCTTCCCTCACTATTCCCACTCACTCACTCACTCTTCTAAGTGGCGAATTGCTCTGAGATTTTATTCCTAAGTGTTGCGGCCTCTTTGACTGTTCAATTTAGCTCCCTTTTCTCTGTGCTCGAAGGTGGTTCTAAGTGTTGTGTTGTTGGTTGCTCCTTTGCTGAGTTGTTTGCTGCTGCCAGGTTATTGTTACCACTCATATATGTCCTATTCTAAGCAGTCGGCCACCCAACTATTAGTTGTGCCCTAGTCTAAGCAGTCGGCCACCCATCACTCTTCAGCTCTACTCTTTTCAAGCTGCCGGCCCTCCTTCTCTATGTGAGATCCGTGTGGTGAGATGTTGACCCTCTTCTATAGGTTGTCGTCTACTTCTGTGTGCAGATCAAGAACCAATGAGGGTCGCGACTGTCCTTCTGAGTTACTAGCCCTCTACTATAGGTTGTCGTCTACCTCTGTGAGCAAATCTGGAACTTCCAGGCTCCTACTCATTTGTTGTCTCACTTTCTTTAGTTGGAAGATCCCTCTTTGTGTGTGGCTGAGATAAGGGTTTACTATTCAAGATATCAGTTTGGGGTTCTTGTATTTTCTTTTGGGTTTTTCTATTGTGGCAAAACAGTATCACATTCTCTTTGACAGAAATCTAACCCTTAGTGGTTGATCCATGAGTCCAAAACTAGATCTGAGGTTTAACATTTCACTTGTGTGCCAAGCTCTTCCTTCATTGCTTAAGAGGTAAATTTCAGAGGTAAGTTTCAGTTGTTTTTACTTCAGTGTGATTTATTTGTTTTAAGCTCAGATCTACTAGTTTGCTTGCTCAAAAATATCTATTGTTTAGATCTATTAATGTTGTATTCAGATMTACTAGCTTGCATACTCAGAAATAATTGTTTCATTCAGATCTACTAGTTTGCATGCTCAGAAATATTTTAGTTTTCAGATCTACTGTTTTCTTATGTATCTCTAAACAGAATTTKTATTTAGATCTATTGGGTACTTGCTGATCTAGTTAACAAAAAATTTTGAAAACTATTTTTTCTGTTCTTCTCCCTATTTCTAACACCATTTAGCATTTGACTTGGTATAATATCTATTTCTGGATGGTGCATCCTCTCTCGAGGAGGCTAGTGTCCATATGTTCTGATATTGTCAACCATGGATCTAACTACCCCAACATTTTATAATTTGTTTACTTGTCATGTAGTTAGTTAGAAAGATAATATATTTTATCGTATGAGAGATTTAACTCACTCTATATAAGAAGGAGTTTCTCTCCATTTCATTTGTAATTGGCAATTGGAGGATTGTGGAGTGAGAGTAGTGATTGAAGATTGGAGCTTGGAGATGATGGTGTTGGGCAGCGGGCTCCCTTGTGTATCAAATTTGAAGACTAATGAAGAAATGACGTACTATTGTTTTGGAGTATGGTTATTTTCTATGATATTCATTTGCTGTAAATCTGTTGTAGAAACTTCTTGCTTTCATTCTAACATAAAGGCCTAGTTATGAGAACACTACTCATCTAGGAATAAGTAATGTGAGGAGGCTTTCCCTCTTGTCTTATTTGTTGTCTTATTTCTGCATTGTTTCCTTTCTTCTATCATATCTAGTTGTTGATTGAATAATAATTCAGCTAAGAAAAGAGCACCTTTTAATTTGATGTGTGGTAAAGTGAGCCCTCCAAGAGTAGTTTCCACATCATAATTTCCAACAAGCACCTCAAGGTTTGATGTATCAAACATGTTCACGTTTCCTTAAGTTTAAACTAATTGATGAAGTTTTCAAACTAGATCTTTCATCTAAGTGGGTGGAAGGTGTCAAATTAATCTTTCCACCTCATAGCCTAACTCAAAATAGTTGATTTGATAAATTAGTCCATTCATTTTGCAATGTCTTATGACTTCATTAGCCCTTATAGATTGATAGGCACTAGTCCCTCATCATTTCATTCCCTTGTTTCTCCTCTTCCTTCTCCTTTCTTTTCCATACCCTCTTTCCCATTTCCATTTCACTTCCACATACTACAACCACTTTGTTTTATCAAGGCTTCCATAGCATTGATAAACCTATCCTTAGGGAAGCCCCCTTGAGTTGGAGAAGAGCCAACCGAAAGAGAGAGGAAGAGCTACTGAGGTGATAGTGGGTAGCCTTTGTAAGTTGCACAAAACTAGTCCCTTGATGCTTTGGGACTCTACATCATTTGGGGGTGCTAGATTTTGTTGTAACAATGGAAAATTTCTACAATATGCACCCTTAATTGCTATATACATGAGAAAACTTTGTTTTTTTGTGTCTAAATGTTTATGTACATGAATTTTTTAAATCAAAATTTGAATGTTTTATGTATTTTTTGGTCAACCAGATTTTTACTGATTCTGATTTTTGGGGTCGACTAGTTTAGTCACTGGTGTGGTTTTGTTAACTTTGCACCAAATAAAAAGAAGTAATCTACTTCTTCATGTAGTCAATTTTTAACTCGGGGAGGTTTTCTTCACTGAACTTGAGTTTTAATGGTATCCCTTGCTACTTGAAATTGTGCCTTGCAATTTAAGGGAAACTTGCTACTTATAACATTTTAAAAAGGTGTTTTAATTTTCCCTTCCTTCACTTATTTTATTAATCTAAAGTGGCAATTGGGATCCAACCCTTTTTTTTATTTTTTTTTGGGTTACGTCACTTTTATAAGCATACAAGTCACCTTTATATTCATCTAATATAATCGAGGTAGGGTGAGATAAATAATCACTTTATATGTATAAACAATTCACTTATTCACTTTATATATATATAGATGTCAGTTTGCATCACTCGTAATGTTTCCCTTGGCTTAACCATTTAATATATTTGATAAGAATTAATGAGATTTGGTAAGGTCGCAATGGTTTATACCAATGGCAATTCTTCAAGACCGTGACCCCTTTTGACCCTGATATTGTTGGTTTTTCATAAGAGATGATATTGTATATGAATATTATTATTTAATATGCAAAAGGATCACCACTGAAAGATAGATATCCACAGAACAACAAGATATATCCTCAGGGAAACTCTTAAGGGGGAGAAAACCCTGCAAACTTTCCTTAGTATAGACTCCTCCAACATGTACAATGTCATACAATGCTCTTTCACAAAATAAAGACCAAAGAAACCCAGACACGAACCAAGAATAGCCTCCTAGATAAGTGCGTACTACTCTCTTGTACTTATATTCAATGAGTAATCAAAATGACTCGATATAACCTCTATTTATACTCTAAAAGACCTAAAAGACATAACTTATCAATAAACCCTTTCACAATTACACTTAGGAATAACTTCCGAAATTACATAAAATCTCAACACTCCCTCTTAATGGGGAAGGTATTCTCTATCCAGCACAGACTCTACACTATCGCCATCCACACGAGCTCATGACCATTGACTGTCGGACACATGAATCTATACATCACAGGAAATCCATAGTGACTTCACAGCATGCATCCAGGGTTGATGGGTAGCTCTCCAATAGCTACAACATGTCATCATGAAACTATCCAGTTTCCCGCAGAAAACTCAGATATCTTTATGCATGACATCCAGTATCCTGCAATAACATATGTACCTCATCTCTTCAGCATGCATCCAAGGCCGGTGGGTAGCTCTCCAATAGCTACAACATGTCATCATGACATCCACTACCCTGCGATAACATCTGAAGCCATCACTCCCTCTAAAGAGGAATTATGTCGAGCTTGTCCCTGAAGTACTCGAACTTCGTCCTTGACAACGGCTTTGTCAGCACATCAGCAACCTGCTCATCAGTAGCCACATATTAGAGCCTCACTGCTCCCTTCTGCAATATATCCCTAATATAGTGATATCTAATTTCGATATGCTTTGACTTATCATGAAACACGGGGTTCTCTGACAACTTTATACAACTCTGGTTGTCGCACAAGATACAGGTCGCCTCCATCGCAATATCAAATAACCCAGTCAGCAATTTCTGAAGCCACATTGCTTCGCGACTTGCTGCATATGCTGCCACATACTCTGCCTCAATCGTACTGAGTGCTACACATGACTGCTTCTTATTGATCCATGAAATCATACAGGATCCCAAAGTGAACCAACATTCTAATGTACTTTTCCGGTTCGCAACACTACCAGCCCAATCTGAATCCGAATATACTCGAGCCCATAATCCACTGTACCTTTAAGGTACGTCATCACATGTTTTACTGCAATCAAGTGAACACGTCTAGGGTCAACCATGTACTGACTCAGGGTGTTCACAGCAAAACATATATCCGATTGTGTATTCGTCAAATACATCAACGAACCCACCATTTGCCTGTATAACGTAACTTCCATAGTATTTGAAGTTGTATCCTACAGCAACTTCAGATTTGATACCATAGGTGTAGCCATTGCCTTGCAATCCAATATCCCAAACCTCTTTAGGATTTCCACTACATACTTCCCTTGACCTAGGAAGATTTAACTAAGCTTTTTCCATACCTCCAATCCCAAGTAATAGTGCATCAGACCAAGATCCTTCATATTGAACTCAGAGACCAACTCCCTATGTCACTGAAAACCCTGATTGTCTAGTCTGCCTCACTAGTTGCTCCCTCTGCGACTCTGTCACAATATTTCCATTTTCCAAAACACACAACATCATGGTAACCACCACATCAACACATTGACACAAGCTTCATGTGATCTCAACTACAGAGGGTTTGTCATTGTTTCTTATGTCCATCTCGATCACTCCTCAACAAATACTTGTATTGATCTTGATCTTCTTCTCTGTCAAGTTCTCTACCTGAGCCCTGAACTCTTAGAATCTGTTGAAGACCTCATCCTTGGTCTTCATGAAGAAGATCCATGAGTGTCACATAGTATAAGAATCTCGATAAACTGTAATGTGCCTAAAAGCACCACAATCTACTAACCAGGTATCCATGGTAACTTGCCTAAAACAAGAACAAGAACATCTCCATGGAACAAGCATTTCTATGATAACTTGCCCAAAACAAAATAAGAGCAAAACAAGAATATTTCCCATTCTAAAGTTCGTTGCAGTGATCCTTGCAAACACATTTCCTATTCATGATACGGATAATGATCAAGGTGGCGACCTTGTGATAGTGTTTCTCAATAACCCTATAGATGATGAAGCCTCCATTCATACAGGATCGGGTCCACATCCATAATTCTTTATCATTGTCCAGGGATATGACAACCAAATTCTAAATGAGGTTGTTGTTCTATAAGAAATTCTCTATCTCAGAACTTATACAAGTGTTTATGCTCCTCTCTTCCTCTTCCAAAGAGTTTTGGGAGCACCCACGTGAGGAACAGAAGCAGAATGCCTTCATCCCTCCTTAACTCACCACTCTCATCTACAATGCCTATTTACGATAGAGTTTTAGCTCTCCCCATCACCACTCTTGTTGTTACTATCACTACACTTATGTCACCATAGGTGTAACGGTGAGAATATCATTGGATCCCAAATAACAAAGGAAGGAAGAATGAAACCCTACAAGAATACCCTCAACCTTCTCGATCGTGCTAGCTTTGTTTTGGACTTTTTAGACTTTGATAAATTTATGTGGGTGCATCATCCATCCATTTTTCCCTTAAACCTTTTAAGTGGTTGCATGTGTACTTTGGGAATCAGTTTTATTCCAAAAATGGGCATAGATTTGGACAGATTGTCTACACTGCCAAACAGCCTCCTTTGTCTCATCCTTTCCAAACTCCCCTTTAGAGAGGTAGTCCAATGTTCCATCCTCTCTAAACGATGGAGATTCCTTTATAGAGAAATGCCTAATCTGGACCTCTCTCCCTATTTTCTGACACCACAATATCTCCAACCTCCCACACCCGATCCCCTCTCCATGGCAACCTTGGAGAATATAATATCCAACATATTGCAGTCGCATTCATCAACTCTGACGGTCGTTCGTCTTACCAACGACACCGCAAGGTGGAGTCCCACTGTCACAAATTCAATGTCGTGGCAGTTTACCACCCAAGGCGTATCGAATTGGTTGGAGTGCCTTTCCAGAAAGAATGTTGAATTGCTCATTCTCAAAGATTACCTACCAAGGGAAAGCCCGATCCCGGAGGCCCTTTTCTCCTGCACTCGTCTCACTACGCTCCAACTCGACAACTATATTCTCGTATTCCAACCCAATTTGTCGGATTTAAACATCTCTTGTATTGCACCTTCACATGCAGGGAACTAACAGATGACTCTTTAGCCATCTTTATTTCACAGTGCCCTCTTCTTCTGAAACTTCACTTACAAGATTGTGTTGGCTTGCGAGAACCCGTTATTTCTATTGATTTTCACTGCAGCTACACARACTGTAACAAGGAAACCTTGAAAGTGTTGTCGAATGAACACTACCAACAGCAATAAGGAGAAAGACAAAATCTGCTCAATCTATCTCCATCGTAGGCGGCTTTCCTGGGATCTCCGTAGCGGAGTATGACTYCTTTCAGATCATTGTCCAGTGACTCCAACAGGCTTTCTCAATTATCGCTACCCTTAATCACTGTCACTCACGGTCATCATGTCAATGTGATGGACAGACACACTACTGCAAACACAATAGTAATTCACCCACTCAGACTATCTACTCTCTTACTCTCATAAGTCCCATTTCTTTTCCATTTATCTGGGCCTTCCTGTGAGGGAGTTAGGCCCAATCTTGCTCTGATACCATGTTGGTTTTTCATAAGAGATGATATTCTATATGAATATTATTATTTAATATGCAAAAGGATCACAACTGAAAGATARATATCCACAGAACAACAAGATATATCCTCAGGGAAACCCTTTAGGGGRAGAAAACCCTGCAAACTTTCCTCAGTATAGATTCCTCCAACATGTACAATGTCATACAATGCTCTTTCACGAAATCAAGACCAAAGAGACCAAGACACGAACCAAGAATAGCCTCCTAGATAAGTGCGTACTACTCTCTTATACTTATATTCAATGAGTAATCAAAATGACTCGATATAACCTCTATTTATACTCTAAAAGACATCACTTATCAATAAACCCTTTCACAATTACACTTACGAATAACTTCTGAAATTACATAAAATCTCAACAGATACTCTTTATGGCATCGACAACTTTTAAAACTGTTGATGAGCAAATAAGGAAGCAACTTTCTACTACTCTGTAGTTTCAATGTAAGGCTAATTT
Organism: Picea mariana; assembly: GCA_032191745.1. Lineage (NCBI taxonomy): Eukaryota > Viridiplantae > Streptophyta > Pinopsida > Pinales > Pinaceae > Picea > Picea mariana. Next base: position 6,954 of record JASDQU011506637.1, on the reverse strand, counting down.
AGAGACCTCGAGGTAGAAACGATCTATGATTTTCTAGGCAGCTTTAAATCTGACAATGTAATGTGGTAACGACAATTTTGAAACCTTTTATTCTACTTCCACAACAGTTAACTTCAATGGATGGTTTCTTTAATGTTTCCAAGCCCCAACATATGTTTAATAGCAACTCTAACAGTAATAGTGAAGAAGCGCAAGGCGATCTAATAGATTTCTTGTGGTCTTTTAGAGGTGGGGTAGTTTAATACTATATTATTCTTGTTGCTTTTAAGTTTCTGTGGTGAGGAGTTTCACAAGTGTTGTTCGGATAATCCACAGTTGGTGTCATTTCGTTGTCGACGTTTCGAATCCGAATCAGGATTCATCATCAAGACTAATCGTCGAGTGAGGGCTAGCTGATCGTCGTCAATTAATACTTTAGTTGCAAGACAATTTAACAGTTATTTAGTTAAGTCGGTTGTCCTAATTTCAGAATTTTAAATTAATTAATGAGACTTAAATCTAGGGTTTTGAGAACTTTTAATTATTTGTTTAGGTTTTTAGGGTTTTAGGTAATTTATTAGGTTTTACTCCTAATTAATTGTTTAATAGTGTGTTTGTGATTATTTTTAAGGTGATTAGGATGTTAGTGTCATAGGTGATCAATATCTAAGTGCGGAATAATAATTAGTGTGTAAGTATATATAGGAAAGTTGTAGGAAGCTTTAATTATTTATTTGTTTTAGGGTTTTAGGTAATTAGGTTTTACTCTTAATTAATTAATTAGTAGTGTTAGTGTATAGGTAGTGAGGTTATTTGCAATTATTTGTGATTTAGGATATTAATATCATATGATTACATATGTGAATTAATATTGAGAATCAATGCTTATTACCTAAGTGTGGATATTGTAGTTGGGTGTCAAAATAAAAGTAGTGTGAAATCTAGGTTTCCTTACTCAATTAGGTTTTTTATTTAAGTACTCAGGTTTAAGTTATATCTAGTTTATTAGAATTGATAGTGTTTTAATATGAGTTTGTAGGGTAATAATCTCTAAGGAGGGTATTAGGGTTTTTAAAGGATTAGGGTTTAATTAATAAAGTGTATAGGGACAAGTTTTTAATTATGAATATTTATAGTAGTAGTAAGACTAGATAGACTTATAAACCTAAGAACCTATTCAAACAGGGAAAGGAAAGAAAAAAAAAGGTGCGCCTTCAACCCCTCTTCTCATGAGAGTGAACCATGACCCATTACTGAAGTTCAGTGCATTGTGACAGGCTCCGAGATGGAAAGTGTTAAGTATGGTGGGGAAACTAAACGTTACCCTTTTCCCTAGGGCCCCCCAGTACTACTCCTTTTCCCTAGGCGATGACAACAGGAGACTAAGGCGCGGATTCTGGCCACCAAGGTGAAACAAGGAAACAAACATAACTTCTTGAGCCAGTGATCCATTATCCAACTTCAACCAATGATCCTCATTCACATGCCTAGTGAATTATGCACAACAATTCGCATGAAAGGGCTAACATACCTCATGGCAACGTTGGCTTRCCATCTGCCATAGACTGAGTTGACTAGATGTGATGAGCTTGGCTAATCTGAAGCAAAAGAGGCAAATCTGAGGGGGGTTGTTGGGCTGCTATMTGTGGACATGTTTATCATCATCATGGCCRAAATCATTGTCTTCATTGCGGGCCATGAGACATGATCTCCTCTAGTTACCCCTAGGCATGGGGGCGTAACATGGTCAAAGGCCCAGAGTTAGAGCAACATTGACATATGTGTGGCCAAAGGTAAGATCAAACCACTATCTATAAGATAGTGAAAAAAAAGTGCCTCSGAAAGGGCTTTGATACCAACCAGCGTAGATCCATCTTAAATCTGGATCTATCAAGCACCAAGAGGGATCAAATTTCTTAAGGTGTAATTTTGTTTATTACATGTAATACAAAGGAATTAATATTTTAGATATTGTCRTATGTAAGTACGTAGTATATATATGTGTGTAATATGTAATGGTTCGTGTAATTGTTTTATTTTAATTGAGCCGAGWTTATTTGTATTATTGTTAATTTTTTTTAATTGAGCCCRCTTTAATTTTTTTTAATGTAACCTTATCTAACATAACACTAACRTGACAACATCTCCCCCATACTGGGCTATARAGCACCMTGCTACTCTCAATGCAATGAAATGAAGAACAGTTCTTTAACAAGAAAACATCCAACATACAAAAGGATAAATAGTTGAAATCTATATAGGATATAAAAATATATAATCAATAAAGAATAAGTGTTTGATTATTACAATAACATGTGACATTGTGTATAAATATACATTGAATGGTCACATATGTTAATAGCCTTGTCTTTTAGACACGCGCCCTTTGTATATTAATGTTATTATTATTATTTGTACTTTATATCACTATGAGGAGACCTTTGCATACACTTCCATCGGGTCCATTATGCCTTTAGCATCAAATTTTGGTTGGCATTTATAACAAAGGAGGTAAAGACAACATTTCTTAATGGTCTAATTGAGGAGGAAGTATACATCAATCAGCCAAGAGGCTTTCAGGTGCATTGGCAAGAGACCCACGTATGCAGATTTAAGAAGGCCCTTTACATGCTGAAGCAGGCACTGTACAACTAGTTCTCAAGGATTGATGTGTACCTAATAAGTTTGGGCTTCACCAAAGTTGTTGCAAAGCCCAATCTTTACTAGTTGTTTGATAGATATGATATGCTTGTTTTGGTCCTATATGTAGATGACTTGATACTTATAGGTTGTTCTAAGAAGCTCATATCATGGTGGAAGACAAAGTTTGCACACGAGTTCAACATGAAGGACATTGGCCTTGTGCACTATTTATTGGGTCTAGAGA
>JASDQU011506636.1:0-22804 GCA_032191745.1 Picea mariana | reverse complement strand
GCACCAACTGGATGGAAGCACCAACTTCCAGTTACACAGGCTTCAACCTGTATAACAGAGAACACTTTTTCTCCCTAGCACCACCCTGCCACCCTAGTTTCTCTGGTTACAACCAGATGGAAGCAACAACTTCCTGTGTTCAAGCTTCCACTTGAACCTCTGAGGAAAACAGTCCTCCTGAGCACCTCCCAACCTCCCTTAATATGAAATAATGAATACACAGACAACTACTCAGATAAATCAAGTCTTACCAATCTTCCTCTGTATCTGATCTTCAGCAAACTGTTCTGCAATTCTTTTCTTCTTTTGTTTGTTTAGCATGCCTGCTCTGCATCACCTTTTCTGTCATTCTGCTCTACTTCTGTTCTGTCTGTCATTCTACTCTGCTTCTGTTCTGCATTTCATCTCGCTCTATGCATTTTCTTCTTTTCTTGCTATGCCTCTGCTCGTTTTCATTTTCTTACTGTTTACACATTTTTCTTTCAAAACGACAACACCAATTCAGTCTCGCTCATTTTCCTTTATACATGCTTCCTTGACTATTCCACTTCCTCTTCCAATAGGTAATATAAGGACATCTGTCTTGGCAACTGAAACGCTAACCGATTTGTCATGATCAGTCTGTTTCTCTTAACGGATTCATAACTGAAACGTTAATGTAAGAAAGAACAGCAGCCCTCCGATCAATATTTGATCCAACGGTTCAGATCCCATCGGGATTTCACTCATCTCGATTTCGACATTCTCAGTGTCGAGATGCACATGTACTCGGAACCCCAAATTATCCAATCCCCGATGTGCTCCTTTCCTGATATTTAGCCCTCCAGGTCCACATGACCATTACTCCGTGACCATAATCTTACCCCATCGGGGCTACGGGGTTTGTGGTGCCTCCATGCATACAACCACGAGATTCTCGATCGTCCAAATATCAACGGTTCATTATGCTGACAACTGGCCTCCACTATGCATCCGTCCTCCTGCTCTGCTGTGTTGACAGCTGGCCCCCACTCATCGGGGTTTTGCGGATCGCGATTCTGACTTGCAAAAAACTCTTGTCAACGAGATCCCCGATTTCCCGATGAATAAAAATGCCAATGGCGCCTTGATCTTCGACACCTGTCCCTCAGATGGACGGTCCCGATCCCTCCGGGATTTCGAGACTTTCGATGTCAAGTGACTTTTTCATTTCAAAGTCCCGATTGCCGATGCCTCTGCTGATGTCACACATGGTTTGACACGTGTTAGATCCTGCCATGTGTCACTCTGATTCGTGACTTACATGTGCCTGAAGTGTTGAATCTGCCTAACACCTGTCATTCCCTGGTTGTGCCACGTGTCCCTAGTTGACGTGGTCTGCTGTCGTGAGTTGGATCAACAGTTCAGGTGCAATCTTGGCTCAACGACTACGATTGAATCGCAATATCGCGTTTCATGATTTCAAAGTTTCTGTTGCAGTGTGTTCTTGACATATTTAAATCTCGATCCCCGAAACTCCGATGAAGAAAATCAACGGTCCATATCTCATGCTTTCTTTAACAGCTGCGATCAAATCGCGAAATCGCATATCGCGATTTCGGGGTTTTCATTGTCATTGTTCACGAGACTCGTGAAACTCCGATTCCCGATTCTCCGATGAAGCCTCTCCTCTTGTTCATGGGAACTTATCCTCCGTGCAACTTTCACAGATCCGACGACTATCGACGACTCTGCACCAAATCTAACGGCTCTCACTGCGTGCACTCACTACTTTTGATCATTCACCTCTCTGAACTTGTCTTCTGTTTTCTTGTCATCTTCAATGTTGTACTTGCCATCAATGACAATATTACGCTGCCTTACGCTGCTTGTTCACCAAATTTGCCAACACATTGCTCATTGGATATAATTGAATGGTTTAAGTATAAGTTGAAAAAGGTTTTTAAATTATACTTGATACTGATTCACCCCCCTCGGTATCAACATTGATCACACATTCGATTAAGATTGAGAAGATTATGTTCCAAACCTTCAACATACAATACATTCTCTGTTTTAGTCTTTCCATTATCAAGACTAAGAGTAACTTTTCTAGCTATCCTTGTGCAGCATTATCTCTAAATGTTACATTGCCTTCATTTACTTCCTTCAAAGTGTGAAACTTGTTCTTGTCCCCTATCAAGTGGCTTGGTCATCCACTGTCAACATACCATTTGTTTCCTTTGTTTTGAGCATGAAGGGAAGTTTGCACAAGCATAAATTCCTCCTTCTTATGTTTTTCTTACTCTTGCTTCCTTTTCCAAACTCTTGTGGATTCTTTCTTTTGTTTGGCAAGGGCATATTCTTCCTTATTTTGTCTATAATTTTCCACAAGGTCACTTCTACAAAAACGTGCTATGTGCCCATAGTTGTTGCACTTATAACATACAAAATTGTAATCAAATAATAAGGAAAATTAATCTATTTGAGAACCCATAAGTACTTCTATTTTTGTTCCATACTTGATTATTTCTTTCATATACTCTACAATATATTTCTTTATGACCAAAGTGATTGCAATAAAAACAATAACCAAGGAAATCGTTTTGGTACTAAGTTGTGCGAGGCCATATTGGTGGGAAAGATCTTTTGAATGTGTCATTGTTGTCTATGGGAGGAATCCAATTTTCTGAGGAACATCGTTTTCTCTCTTCATGTTGTCTTCATCACTAATGGATCTTTTGAGTACATCAACATAGCTTTTAGACTTTCCTTCCTGTACTTTCTTTGGTGGCTTTGTAGCTTTTGGATATTCTTTGGTGGTCATTTGAATCTTATCGTAAATAAGACCAGTTTCAATGAGTTGTGATCTTTGGAATTTGATGATATCATCTAATATTTTAGTTCTCTTTTCAAACTTCAATATTTTATTCAACTAAGCAATTGACTTCTCCAATTCCTTTCTTAAGGAAACAATTTCAGCATCCAATTTATCACAATTTCCTTCCTTTTTCTTCAATTGGATTCTCACCACTTCTTCCATATTTTTTTCCTCTTCTAGTTGAATATTTAGGATGATAATAGTCTTCTCAGTTTATTCAAGGATTTATGGCATTCTCTCTTTTTCTTCACGATCCTCCTCTTCATATTCTTGCAGTTGCTCCTTTTGTTTTAAATTTATTTTCTTAAGTTTATTTATTTCGCTTAAGGCACAAATGAGTTCTTCTTCAAGATATACTTCCCCATATGTTTCAACATTTTGTTCCTCTTATGAATCCATCATTCCCCCCCCTTTGTATTCATTTTCCAAAGTATTAGTTTCCATTTCCATGTATTCTCCCAATATCTACCTTCCAATGGTTAGACTATTTCTAAATGGGATTGGATCTGATACCAATTGTCGAGCACACACTTATATTGAGAGGGGAGGTGAATCAATATAAGATTTTTTTTACATTTTAAAACATTCATCAACCATAATAAAACAATCACATATGAGATCTATTAATTGTAGAACATGGAACACAAGATTTATGTGGAAACCCTTTTGGGACAAAACCACAAAACTTCTCTTTACAATTCTTTGTAGGCACTAACCTACTATTACAAATTTTTTTAGGCACCAACCTATTGGAGACACCAATCCCCACTGGTACAAATCCTGGTAAGCACCAATCTACTCTTACATATCTTAGTAGACACCAATCTATTGGAGACACGAATCCCCACTGCTAGGTAGAAACTTAGCAAGAGACACCAATTTCTTTGTTTCAGTGGCCCCAACCTACTCTTACAAATCTTTGTAGACACAAATATATTGGAGACACCAATCTCTTTGTGTGAGTTGAACCAACCTTCACTGAGTCTTCTTTCTACTTTTTCCTTCACCAAGTCTTCTAGTTGCTTCTTCCTTCACTAGGTATACTCACTGCTTCTTCCTTCACTAGGTCTACTTACTATTTTTTCCTATACTGTATCTTGTTATCATAGGATTTGTACTTATGCAAAGACCAACACAATATCCCCAAATCTGTTAAGCACTAAATAGTGGCACATTTTTCCTTAACTAGGGAATATTGCATTAGTATTTTTATTTTATTTATGTTGGCTTGGGTCCATTAGTTGTAATTGTACCTCCTAGTCTCCTATATATAACAAGGAGACCTTTTCATTTGGAATCATTTGGTATTTGTAAATTTATGTGGTGTATAAGGAGGTTTACCCCTCTAAGAGGCTTATTATTTGAAATTATCTCTTTATCAAGGCGTTGAGTACTTATTCTGATGTTTTTATGCTATTTTGATATTTGGTTCTTAACATTTGGTATCAAAGCTCAAGGTGTTGGGGTTTCACAGCTGCATCTGAGACACCTTGGAATTTTTTCTATAATTTTTTTTCTACAATGTTTCAGAAGGAACTCCTTGGAGGATATTTATTATATAGATCAAGGTACATGGGGTTACAGTTTTAGATCCCGAGGATTTAAACTTTCGTAGATATATCCTGTGTAAGATCAGGTCCTGGAATCATCTTGAATTTAGTCATCGCATAATTTTTGCTATAAAATTTTTTCTATGACGTTTTAGACCCTAAAAATTTGAGGCCATTCATAGAAATTACAAAGGTAGTTGGGATAAAAAATTCATCTTCTGGGTCATCCTAATTTTGTATATACACCTTGTGTAAGATAGGGTATCTGACTAGTCATATTAACTAGTCTCAAACATGTGCTTTAGGTAAAAAAATGATGTCTTCCTTAGTGAGTATCCAAAATAAGTGAGAATAGTTGTATTGGAAAGTGGACAATCTGTATTATTTCTTGTGCCAGTTTTAGAATCAAATATCATATATTGTTCTCTTGGCACACTTTATAGGTACAATCTCCTGGAAGGGCCAAAAATCAACAAGGTGTGGAGAAGTTACCATAAATTCCACTTGGCACATCCAATTTTTATAAGACCCGTGGAATTGCATAGAAGACATATCAGAGAACTACAGAAAAAAATTTCAGACCCAGAAGGGTCAAAATTTTGGAGATACAACAGAAGAAAGACCGTCTAGCAGAACCACCTCCAAGTCAAGGTTTAAAAGGTGCATTTTGGTTTTTAGAAATTTCCATATATTTTGACTATAAGATTCAATTGGGTGATTCAAAAGGTATAATAAAGTGGGATAAAAGGAGTGTCACATAAATTTGAGATAATCTCAAGGAATTTTAGGTACATATGTATTTCGACATCTCTAAATGTAGGAGTTGTCATTATTTGCCAACACTACAACTCAAGGATTGTGTGGTTCTTCCATGTACCTAGAGTGTATCATTAGGCCCCTTTTAAATGATTGCAAATTAGACAAAACTACTATGGATATTATCTCCCATGTACATTCCATATATCAGGAGACCCCCTAGAATCCTGAGACTTATCGAGTAAACCTTTTGGTCGTATTGTTGCTATAGTACATTGATAACAACACTTGGGGATATCACTCTCTAGTACCTAGGTAGTTGGATAGTACAACTAAGGACATGGTCAATCCTCCTTAGTTAGTTCCCTGAGATATTGGTCCAAGTACTATTGTTGGACCCTGCATGTATATTAGAGAGTTATAAGACTTGACACTCCCTTGTCTGTGAGGACCTATGCCTAAGACAATTAGGAATTCGTACCTTGCAGTGATACTTAGCCAACATGCCACCAAAAAAGGGAACTTATACACCGAATAAGCCTTCAGACAGTCCTACTTGGACTCTTGATGATGGTGAAGAAATGCGGAGGGACATAAATGATTTACAAAAGAAGGCARTAACAAAAGATGAACTACAAGGGATGATGGATTAAAATGAAGATAAGTTGGAAGCAATAATGGATACTAAGATGGATGGTTTAAAAAGGGAGATCATGGAAGGATTGAAAAWTTTCCTAATAGAGTGGCCACCTGAAAGTGAAAATGTATCCCTTAAAATTCATGATGAGGACTCAAAGAAGATGAATCAAGATTGGAGAAACTCCAACTTTTGGTTGAAGACCAACGACTTTCCTAAGATCGATATAAGGAAATTTGATGGAAAGGATCCAATCACATGGATACTCCATATGGAGAATTTCTTTGATCTACATGATGGGCCACACACACAAAAGGTACAAATTGCATCTTTATATTTAGAACCCAATAAATTTGTGTGGTATAGATGGATTTGTTGTCACAAATCACTAGTCACTTGGATAATTTTCACGAAAGAAATTATAGGACACTATGAGGATAAAAAGAGAAATACCCTCTTCAACCAATTAATAAATCTAAAACAAAAGGGTTCAGTTTTGGAGTACATTAAGAACTTCCAAAGATTGAATATAAAGGTAACAAATATTCTAGATGAGCACCTGATTGATGTATTCATAGGAATTTTAAAGGATAACATTCAACATGAGGTTTGCCTTTGGGAAACCAAATCATTGGAGAATGCATTCATGGTGGCAAGAAATTTTGAAAGTAAAAATATGGCTACGGCTACTAGAAGGACCACTCCTAACATCTATCGAGATAATAATGTTCCTTATTCTAAAACACCTCAACCTATAAGGTTGACACCTCAAAATTTGGAGGAAAGAAAAGAAAAAGGTTTATGCTTTAATTGTGATAGAAAGTACAGTAAGGGACATAAGTGTGGCGAGAATAATTTATTCTACATAGATTGTGAAGAGGAAGAAGAACAAGAACAAGAAAAAGAACTATCTCAAGATGAAAACATAGAAGATATTTCTTTTGAAGATTTGACTCCCACTATATCATGTAATGCATTGGCGGGAATTAGCACTCCTCAAACCCTCAAGATACAAGGGTATATATAAAAAAAAGGTAATAGTCCTAATTGATTTTGGTAGTACTCATAATTTCATTCAATATAAATTAGCCAAAACTCTCAATAGCTTTATATATCCAACGCGAGAGTTTCAAGTAATGATTTCAAATGGAGGAACTATCAATTTCTCAGGAAAATGACATAAGATCAATCTTACTATGGGGGAATATGTAATGAATAGTCCAATTATTTCTATACCCATGGGTGGTATTGATGTCATACTAGGATTCCAATGGTTACAGTCATTGAGAAAAATGGCTTTTAATTTTCAAGAACTTTTCATGAAATTTTCATTGGAAGGAAAGGAAATTGAGCTAAGGGGTATCACATAGAAACCCAGTAAGGTGATAATCTCTAATGGAATGACAAAATTATCAAAAAAGGGCATCAGGGTGTAATTGTACAACTGTGCTCACTAGATGTTCAAACATTTAAGCCATCTATTCCCCTATATCTCGAAGGGATCGTTGATAAGAATCCCAAAGTATTTGAATATATTCCCAGAGGTATTCCACCCACTCACAATAATCATCATGCTATTCACCTAATTCTTGGGAGTGTTCCTCCTAACATCAGGCCTTACATATACCCTTATGCCCAGAAGTGTGAAATTAAGCATATGGTTGAAGAAATTTTAGAGGATGACATTATTAGACCTAGCCAAAGTTCTTACTTTGCATCGGTGGTAATGGTACTCAAGAAAGAGGGCTCATGGCGTACGTGTCCAGATTATAGAGAGCTCAACAAGGTCACTATTAAAGATAAGTTTCTCATTCATATGATTGATAAGTTTTTAAATGAATTACATGGAGCAATCTACTTCACAAAGTTGGATCTTCGTTTAGGTTATCATCATAATAGAATGAAGGAAGCAGATATCCCAAAAACAACATTCCAGACTCATGAAGGCCATTATGAACTTTTGGTCATGCCTTTTGGCCTTATGAATGCACCTTCCACATTATAGGGGTTGATGAATCCGATTTTCAAGCCCTCCCTTAAAAAAATTATGTTAGTAGTTTTTGATGATATACTAATCTATAACAAGCCTTGGGAGGATCATGTTTGACATGTTGACAGGGTGCTACAACTACTAAAGGAGCAACAACTATATGCCAAACCATCCAAATGTTTCTTTGGGGTGAATGATGTAGAGTATTTGGGTCATATTGTATCTCATGAAGGTTTTAAGGTAGACTGCAACAAGATTAAGGCCATGATGGACTGGATGATTCCCGAAACATTGAAGAATATTAGAATATTATTGGGTTTGACGAGTTACTACTGTAGGTTTGTTCAGAAATATGGAAGAATAACAACAACTTTAAAGAAATTAACTAAGAAGGATGCATTTTCATGGAATCCATAAGAAACTCAAGCTTTTGAATAACTTAAAGAGACGATGTGCAAAGCCTATGTATTGACCACCCCAAACTTCACAAAAACCTTTATTGTGGAATGTGATGCCTCATGAAATGGCATTGGTGTTTTTCTAATGCAATAAGGAAGGCCCCTTGATTTTCAAAGTTGACCACTAAAGGGAAAGAACTTACACAAACCCATTTATGAGAAGGAAATGATGGCAATACTACATGCATTGAAGCAATGGTGCCTTTACCTAATAGGTAGGAACTTCAAGGTCAAAAAATATCATGATAGTCTTAAATACTTCTTGGAACAAAGACTATCCTCAGAAGAACAAAAAAAATGGGTGACGAAGATGTTGGGTTATGATTTTGAAATCATCTACAAAAAGGGAAGAAAAATGTCGTGGAATATGCACTCTCAAGAAATGATGAAGATGTTGAGGCCTTTCTCTGTGTTATTTTGATCATCCAACCTAATTGGATAATAGAATAAATGGATCAATTGAAGAATGAAGAAAAAGTGTGGACTCTCATTCAAAGGTTGCAACAAGATTCTAGTGCATCATATACATTTACATGGAAAAATGATTCTTGATGGTACAAAGATCACTTATATTTATGTAGGAACTCCCAAATAAAACATCAGGTACTCTTGGAATTTCACACCTCTCCGGTAGGAGGGCACTTAGGATTTTTGAAAACCTACCACAGGGTCAAGAAGTATTATTTTTGGGATGGCCTTAAAATTGATGTTCAAATATTTGTGGCAGAATGTTTGGTTTACCAACAAAATAAGTTGGAAACAATTAAGACCCCAGGTATTTTACAACCATTAGCCATCCCAAGTCAGCGCTAGGAGGAGGTTTCCATGGATTTCATCACGGTTACCGAAGTATGAAGGAAATAGTGTCATCATGGTGATTGTTGATAGACTGACAAAGTAGGCACACTTTTTTTCACTCTCTCATCCTTTCAAAGCTACTACAATTTCCATTGCATTCATGGAGACAATTCAAAAGATACATGGAAGCCCAACTATTATTGTAAGTGAAAGAGATCCCATCTTTACTGGAAATTTTTGGACTAAATTATTTTCTTGTTTGGGTACTCAATTGTCTCATAGCTCATATTATCATCGTCAATATGATGGACAAACTGAGATATTGAACAAATGTCTAGAAGTATACCTTCATTTCTTTGTCTCTGATAAACAAACACAATGGTTCAAGTGGTTACCCTTGGCAGAATGGTGGTATAACACTTCTTTTCATACTGCAACAAAAATGACACCATTTATGGAACTCTATGGATATCACCCACTAGCAATGATTTCTTCTCTAAAAAAAAATCTAAGGTTCAAGTAGTGGAATATCACATTGAGCATCAACAACAAGTTCTCCAACTCTTAAAGGAAAAACTGACCATGACGGATAATCACATGAAACAACAAGCAGATCAACATCACAGTGAAAGAAGTTTTGAATTACGGGATTGAGTATTTTTAAGACTGCAACCATACAAAAAAATGTCCCTCAAGAAAGCTAAGAAGGATAATAAATTATCACTAAAGTATTATGGCCATTATAAGTTGTTGCAAAATATTGGTACTATGGCATACAAATTGGAGTTGTCTACATCTTCGCAAGTACACCCAATTTTCCATGTTTCATTCTTAAAGAAGGTTATAAGTGACAAGATCCTAGTTCAAACTATATTTCCAGAACTTGGCGAGGAAGGAAAAATCACATTGTATCATGAATCTCTTACTGACACAAGAATTCTCCAACTGAGGAATAGATCCATTTCAGAGTATCTCATTAAGTGGAAGAAACTACTTGTTGAAGATTACACTCGGGAAGATGAGTCTTTTATATAGAAGCATCCAAAATTACTCAAGCATTGCATAAAACACTTTTCTGAAGGGGAGGGGCATGTTAAGCCCTAAATACTGGCATATTACCCCTTAATTGGGGCATATTACATTAGTATTGTTATTTTATTTATGTCGAATTGGGTTCATTAGTTGTAATTGTACTTCCTAGTATCATATATATACCAAGGAAGCCTTTTCATTTGGAATCATATGGTATTTGTAAATTTATGTGGTGTATAAGGAGGTTTCCCCCTCAAAGAGGCTTATTATCTGAAATTTTATCCTTTTCAAGGCGTTGAGTACTTATTATGAGGTTCTTATGCTATTTTGATATTTGGTTCTTAAAAAAATCTTGTGTAGTTATGGAAGAATATACCACTATCACCTAAGTAGATACTTCCCTCTTTTTAGTGATCGAAGAGGTCCACCATGAGGAAGGATTCCCTGGTGACCTCAGGGGACCAAATAACAAGTTTAGTAGCCGAGCCTACCGCCCCCTGTCTTGATAATTGAATGGTTGGTCTATGTCAAGGATAGAGAAGAGGTTTGAAGCTGATTTGGTACCTACCCGGAACAAGAACACTTTACAACATATATATAACAACTTCCATGCTAAAGTATGCAATAAAGACCTCTTTTTGATGCTAGAAAAGTTATATTTATATGGCTATTACAAATTTCAACAGTAAACCAATCTTACAACAACAATAAGTAATTTGTAACAATGACAATAATTAGTGCTCATAAATGCTAGAGTTGACCATAGAAATTATGCATACGTCCAATAGAATACTATCCAATTGTTAGATGTTATTTATGAGTGAGTTAAGCCACCATTAGATTAGTGCATGTAGAAAATTAATGTGATTTAGATGGATTTATAAAAAAATTTATAAAAGAAAGAAGAAATTTAGTGAGTTCTCTAGGGTTAGAGTTAGCGTATTTAGTAGAATGCTTGAGAGTTTTGAGAGAGAGAGTTCATCAATCAATTCACCACAAGAGTGGTTTAAGATTAGTTTCTTTCTAGGGTTATGGAGTCTTCCAATGCAACCAATATTGAAGTTTGATCTACTTGAAACCAAGAAGTAGGATCCAAACCCTAAGGTGCAAGCACATCTGGGCCTTAGGAATTTGATCTTAAGGAGAAGGGCATCTAGGGTGCAAGCACATTTGGGCCCTAGAAATCATTCCTCCCTTCTTGTAGTTTCAACTAGGCCAAGATCAAAAGTCTAGGGCTAAAATCCTAAAGTTCTAGCACTTTATGGATTTAGGGTTCTAACCCTAGAAAGGACAATTAACCAATTCTAGAAGAATAAAACCTTGTGAGAGGAAGAAGAACTTATGTTCCTCTCTTAGGGTTTCAATAAACAATAGTTCTTGCGAAAAAATAGAAATTTCACTATAAACATCAATAGCATAAAAACAATTGCAAAAATTTACTTACTTATTCTAAGAAACCAAGAGAATGTAACCCTAATTGTAGAAATATCCATCCAAAATCAGAAAATTCATCCACAAGAGACCATTCCATGCATAGTGTATGAGAGAGAAAGACTAGTTACTTAGAAAGGGAGAAAATTTTAGAAGTTTCACTCACAAAGGTGAGTCAAAGATTATCCAAAAATGAAATGAGAGCTAGCCTTTATTTATGAGGCCTAGTGTCTCACTTTTTTCTACAAACACAAAATAACATAACATTCAATTTAAGTGGGGTCGATCCTCATTTATCCTTTACAAGTGAAATAAATGCAAAAATGCAATCAAAATATCCAACACATGTGAGACATCAAGGTCTCTAGGGAAAGCAAGAGGCCTCCAAAGGCCACGTGGCATCAATCTAGAGTAGGGTGGGAGAAATTGATGTTTCTCCTTACTAAAGATCATGAGATGTGTCATCAGTACCCCATATGTGCATCAAACCCTAGTTGTGTCATACCCTAGAAGGTGATGTCATCACCATAATATGGCCAATGTCTAGGATCCAAGTGCTACGTCTAGGCCCTGGGGAGATGCATATCATCTATGCACTACCTATGAGTATCTACTGCTACAACATCTCTAATACTAGTGAAAAATAAGTCCTAGGGTACTCTTCCCAGCGTGTGGGGCTTCCATCCCATCTATGTGCCATCATGATTGAATCGGTTCTGACTAAGCCCATCTGTCCATCATTTAGGGTTCT
Organism: Picea mariana; assembly: GCA_032191745.1. Lineage (NCBI taxonomy): Eukaryota > Viridiplantae > Streptophyta > Pinopsida > Pinales > Pinaceae > Picea > Picea mariana. The sequence goes on along the minus strand of JASDQU011506636.1, from coordinate 10,562 downwards.
AAGGATGTGAGATATAATGACTGAGGGTGGTGAGTCACTGGATGACCCATTTCTCTCCATAACATGTGCCAAGATCTTGCAATAAAGGCACAACGTCTTGGGTACAAGCTTAGGATGTCCCTCAAAGAACCATGTCAAGGCCATCCAAAACAAACTAAATCATAAACATGGTTATACAAGGTTCATAAGAAACATTAGTCCTTAAAGAATGAAAAGTAAGTTGTAACTTAAGATATAATCTATGTAAGAAAATTTGCCTCAGTATCCCCTTCAAGCATTGCACTAGCCCAAGAACCCATGTGAGTTGCCAAATTGAAGTATGGGAGGGATTTCATCCAACCCTATTAGGTGTGCCACATATAAAAAAAATAAAATAACCCAACTAGAGGGATAAGTCCCAAGAGGGACGAGGAAATTGAAAACCCTTCAAGAGTAAGTGTGATAATGATATAGTTTTAAGGCTTACTTCATGGCTCATGGTGTCATTAAATTCATTTCTATGAGTTCCTTTGTGGAGGGTGTACTTGCTCTTGAGTTACCCCATATTTATGTGCTATTTTTTCCAATTCTCCATATCTATATTTTTATAAGTCCTGCTTTATTATATTTGCAAGTTCCCTTTATAAGGTTTCAAGTCATGAGCATTGCTTTTTTGGACCGGGGTGAGCACTGAAAGGGTAGAGCTCAATTTTGGACTGACTTTTATTAGTCTCTTTCACTATCATTCTTCTCTTTCTTTAGCATCATTTTATTATTATTTTAATAGCAGCTGAGAAACAACCTTTGGGCCTTCAACCCATCTTCTCATGAGAGAATGGACCATGACCCATAATTGAAGTTTAGTACACTATGAGAGGCTCCAAGATGGAAAGTTTTATGTATGGTGGGTAACAAAACATTACCATTGTGAGGGCCCCTAAGTAGTACCCCTTTTCTCTGGGTGGTGAAAACACAGGACTAGGGCACATAATTTGACCACCAAGGTGAAATAAGGAAACTGAAACAATTTCCCAAACTAGTGATCTTTTATCCAATGTCAACCAAATATCCTCATCCACGTTCCTAACAAATCAAGCACAACACTTTACATGAAATAAGGAATAACATACCTCATGGTGATGATGTCTTACCATCTCCCATACTTTGGGTTTCTTGAATGTGATGAGCCTTGGTTGACCTATAACTATAAAGGTGAATGAGGGGGGATGTTGGGCTGCCATCTGTGGACATGATGATAATCATCATGGCTAGGATCATGTTCTCCATTTCTGGCCACGAGACATGATCTCCTCTAAGTACCCCTAGGCATGGGGGGTAGGATTTGGATCCAATATGCAGACATGTGCTCACTGTACACTGCATGAGAACATCAACATATATGGTTCTCCAATACCCATAATCTTGCACCCACTTCAAACGAAAACACCCTTTAGAAGAATTTTTCGGTGGATCTGATCCACTCACGTCAGTGATAAGTCCAAAATCATGTTGAAAAGAAAAATTTTCCTTACCTAGAAAATGATAAGGTAATAATATACAATGATCAAGTGCAATTATATAACATGTATTCATTATATAAAAATGAGAATGCAATATATGCAAGAAATATGTAAGACTATACTAGCATGAATGCAAGATGCAACATATATACAAATGAAATGCAATATGCAAGTGCCTACCAACACTAATCTATGTTAATCAGAATGCTAGGTATAATCATATGATTAGTTAAACCATCCCAACATTGTATCAAAATATCTACCCCTATGATTCATCATAGACCAAAATAAATATAAGTCAGACACAAAGAGATCATGAGTTGAAACATACACCATACCATAAATAGTCATAAAATCCAACTCATGGAGGTGAGAGGGAGGAACAAAGTCATGCAAGGCATCACCAAAATCCTACCCTATCCATCCTAGGACAAAGCCAAAAGAATAATATGAAGGCAAATCCTCATCCTCGACTACAAATCTATCACACAACAATCGAGAAGAAGGGACGAGAAGGGACCTAAGGAAAACTCTAAGGTTGGCCCTGTGAAAAGAGAGTGCAAGGGATGAAACCAGGCCAAGAGAAAAAAAAATTCTCCCAACCCAAGGCTTGTTGACCTTGTATGTGAAACTGAAAACCATTGCAACAAACCATAGGTTAAAAACAACTCAATCTTGTAGGAAAGTGACCATCATGAGGAAAAATCCCAATCATATCTATAGTGGAATATAAAGGTGAAAAATGAAAAGGCTGGAAAATCTCATCATAAAAATCATGCTCTAGGAAAATCATGTCCTTACCCCCATCAATGTTAGAGAACAACAATGGTTGAAAATTCTCCTCATAGAATAAATCCAAGTGATCAAAAAAATAAGCATCAAACCCCTCAGGATATGATCGAAGATCATCATGAGAATGTTGCATTAAGTCATCCTTGGGTGGTTGGAAACAATCTGCAATCATGTCATCTTCTTGTTGCTAGACATCTAAATCAGTAGAAATCACACATGGTTGTTCTAACAATAACAATTGAAAATGAATTTCAATATCATAAATGGGATATCCATTAAATCCATAACAAGTCAAATCCCATTCATGTCTCCCAACATGTATAAACTCATCAATATTGTCAATCACACCATCACTTTCATTATAGCATGAAGGGACTAGTGTATCCAAGGGTTCCTCTAGCATTTCTTTCCTTTATGAATCGTTAAAAAGAGAAAGATCGAAGTCTTAGAAAGGAGTATAAATTACCATGTCCTTTTTTTCATGTGTAGGAGGAACAAAAGCTTGGATGAATTCATCAAATGGAGGAGAAAATATTGGCACTTCATCTTCATGAGGAAGCTCTTCATGGGTTAGGTATTGAACATGGTGTGTTTCATCAAAGTGTTATTCTTTGTCATATTCACAAGGCATCTCATGTTCGTGTATTTGGTGGTATTCCTCTTGATTGACCTTTTCAGGTTCTCATTCTTCAATGAAGTCTTCATTGTATTTAACAGAATCATGAGGAAACTCTTGCTCCTCTTAGAGGGATTGGTATCCCTCTTCATGAATCTTCTCTTCATCTTATTTTTCGTCAATGGATTCTTCATCTTCCTCAACAAGGATAGAACATAATCATTCCCTTTGGAGGGCCACCATGATATCATGGAGAGTGTCTTTATGAATTTGTGTTCTTGGGGCCCAACTTTTGAGGAATTCCACAATGAATATTATAACAAAAGATATACTTTTTGGATTAAGAGTAAGCTTAACCCAGTCCTTTTTTCTTGTTTCTAGAGATAGAAAAAATAATATTATCAACACATCTTGATGTGTCACATCTAGCTTTGAAACATAATTCAATAAATTCACAACATGAATAATATCCAGGGATGGGTCTCCATCAAATTTTGGACAATTATTCACCCAACTCGGAGAAAAGTGATTTGGGTATCTCGGAACATCTTTAATATTAAGGGAAGGAAAATTTTTGTGAAGTGAACATCGTGTCATAATTCCATCACATGAAAATATGAAATATCATAAAGTTGAGAGTAGGATGGCACCTCAGAATATATCAATGGAGTCTCTAGATGATCCCCCTTAGATCATCAAAGGAAGGTGAGGGAACTACCCTCAGTGGAGTCATTAGGTAAACTTATAAGATAAGGGATTCAAAAGAAGTTCAACAAAGATATTTCATGAGGAGAATGACTCAATCCTCCCAGAAACAATGAAAAAATGTTATCATAGGATTTGTACTTATGCAAATCCCAACACAAGATCTCCAAGTCTTGTGTAACTATGGAAGAATCTACCACTGTCACCTAAGTAGAGACTTCCCTCATTTTAGTGATGAAATAGTTCCACCACAAGGGAGGCTTCCTTGGTGACCTTAAGGGATTAAATAACAAGTTTAGAAKCCAAGCCTACCACCCATGTATTGATCATCGAATGGTTGGTCTAAGTCAAGGAAAGAGAAGAGGTTTGGAGATGGTTTGGTACATTCCAAGAACAAGAACACTTTGAAACATATATATAACAACTTACAAGCTAATGTTGGACAACTAAGAGGGGGGGGGGTGAATCAGTTGTCACCGTGCTTAAACAATTATGCTTCTTTTAAAATCTTTACAGGGCACTCAATGATGATCACAATAATGGGAAATAAGCAAAGGCACATTCAACATTAGTCACATATATGAGAAAAACAGAGACAGATAATTCCCGAGGAAACCCATACAGGGTAAAAACCTCTTTTTATTTATATGATAAGTATTATCTACATTCTTTACATTATCATACATATGAGCATCAAATCATTGTGAGGCTACAACCTCTATTTTTGCAAGATGAAACTTGGTAAGAGCACCAACTCTCTGTTTTCTCTAGCACCCACTAGAAGGAAGCACCAACCCACTGGTTTCTCTAGCACCAACTCCCTGGTTTCTCTAGCACCAACTAGAAGGAAGCACCAACTCCCTGGTATCTCTAGCCCCAACTAGAAGGAAGCACCAACTCCCTGTGTTCAAGCACCCACTTAAACCTTTGAGGACACCAGTCCTCCCTAGCACCTCCCAACCACTCTGAATTATAAATTCTTTGTTACTAAAACTTATTACAGCNAAGCACCAACTCCCTGGTATCTCTAGCCCCAACTAGAAGGAAGCACCAACTCCCTGTGTTCAAGCACCCACTTGAACCTTTGAGGACACCAGTCCTCCCTAGCACCTCCCAACCACTCTGAATTATAAATTCTTTGTTACTAAAACTTATTACAGCGATATAAAATTATTCAATGGCTTACCAGCCCTGTTGTTGTACTGTTACATTGCTCTTCCTTATCTGCATCAGTGTCTTTTGCACACCTATAACACTTTCTGTTCTTCTACCTTTTATGCTCTATGCACCATATCCCTTCAATGCACCATTCCTCGACTGTGCATTTCTGCTCCTGCATTCTGCCTCCTTGTACACACCTAAATTCTCCTACACAACGACAACACTTCTCTCTTCTTTGTTTAGCATTCTTATAGTCTCTATTGCCTTTGTGCATGCAATATTCACAATGCCTCTGCATGCTCGATATTTGAAACTTCGAAATGGAGTTTACTTCGGGGTTTCACATTTCGCGAATTCAACAGGTTAGGGAACCCCGTTCCTTTGACTTTCCAGTTAGTGAAATGACGATCTTTCACCACGTGTCCTACTCGAATATGGATGGTCCTCTTGCTTTCGGGATTTTGTAAGCCCGCTTCTCCTAGCACTTTAAATAATGTACAGGCTCTTCTCGATCCAACAGTGGTCAGACCCTGCGCTCGGATCTAACGCCCGAGATATATCCTCCATATCTGCGCACTCCTCTTGTCTACATTGAGATCTGACAACCATCGGGAATTCTGAATTGTTGATCCAATGATCACGGTTGCTGCTCTTCCTCGATTATCACTGCAATGTTGATCATCGCTGATGTACTTAAGCCATCATTGTTTCTATACTTGCCATCAATGACAAGCATACACTGCCTGTAAAACATGCCAACAATCTCCCCCTTTGTCATTGATGGAAACTAAGGCACCCGAATTCTTTTCTCCCCCTTTGACATCAATGTCAAAGAAAAGACATGCTCCCCCTGAGTTGCTGCAGTAATTTTAGGAGGCATTAGATATTCAAATAATACAAAACTCCCCCTAACAAGATGGACTCTTTTAGGTGTGAGAATAAATGACACCTAACTTCTGTCTGAGATATTCAAAATGTGTCTTGGCTAGGGGTTTAGTAAAGATGTCTGCATATTGTTCTGTAGTGGGAATGTAATGGACCTGAATAGTCTGATTGGTGACCTGCTCTCTCAGAAAATGATATTTTATGGGAATATGCTTGGCCTTGGAGTGGAATACAGGATTTTTAGACACACTGATGGCACTAGTGTTATCACAATGAATTGGGATTGGTGCAGTGTATTTTACCTCTAAGTCTACAAGTGTCTGAACCATCCATAATACTTGAGTGCAACAGGTAGCAGAAGCAATATACTCTGCCTTTGTGGTTGATAAAGAAATGGAACCTTTCTTTTTACTAAGCTAGGCTACTAAGGAGTCACCTAGGAAGAATGCTCCTCCACTGATGCTTTTTCTCTCATCAACACAATTTTCCCAATCTGCATCTGAATAAGTAGTCAGCTGAAGATTTTGATTTCTGGGATACCACAGACCATAAGTCATTGTTTCTTTTAAATACCGGAATATCCTTTTGACAACTTGCAAATGAATCTGTTTGGGTGCAGCCTAATATCTTCCCACCATTCCTACAACATTAATTATGTCTGGGCAAGATGTTGTGATGTACATCAGGCTTCCTATCATTGATCGATATGAGCTTTGATCAACATCAGGTGAATCATCATCCTTGCTTAATTTACATCCAGTTACCATAGGTGTACCCACAGGTTTAGAATCTTCCATTTGAAACCTTTTCAACATTTCTCTTAGATATTTTTCTTGAGAAATGAACATCCCTTTGGGCCTCTAAGTAATTTGCATACCAAGAAAAAATGACAGTTCTCCTATCATAGAAATTTCAAATTCAGACTCCATGGTAGAAGCAAACCATTGTACCAATGAATCCTTATTAAATCCAAAGATGATGTCATCTACATAGACCAGTATGATGAACAAATCATTATCCTCTGTTTTAATATACAGATTGTTATCATCTGTTCCTCTCTTGAATCCTTTGTCTTTGAGATACATATCCAGTCTGTGATACCAGGCTCGAGGGGCTTGTTTTAAACCATATAAATCTTTCTTCAGCTTGCATACTAAGTCAGGGTTATCAGAAAAATTGAAACCCTCTGGTTGTTCCATATAGACTTCTTCACTTAAATCTCCATTGAGAAAGGCTGACTTGACATCCATTTGGTAGACTTTAAACCTTTTATGACAAGCATAGGCAAGAAACATGCTGATAGCTTCTAATCTTGCTACGGGCGCAAATGTTTCATCAAAATCCAGTCCTTCTATCTGAGCATAGCCTTTATAGACTAACCTCTCTTTGTTCCTGATAACTTGTCCTTGCTCATTCAACTTATTCTTAAAGATCCATTTGGAGCTAATGAGGTTTCTACCTTCAGGTCTTTGAACCATCTCCCACGTATTGTTTTTCTCAATCTGATCAAGTTCTTCATTCATTGCTTTAACCCAGTGGTCATCTTTGCTGGCTTCATTAAAATTCTTGGGTTCCAACATGGATATGAAGGTTGTATGAGATTGTTCGGTGTTTTTGATTAGCTTTCTTCTGGTTTGTACACCTTTGTCTTTTTCCCCAATTATCTGATTTGCAGGATGATTCTTTTGAATGATTCCAGAGGAGGAATTTGTATTTGACTACTGATTTAAGTCTTTCTGAGTGTTTGAGTCTTCATCTGATTCAGAGTCTTCATTTTCTGATTCTTGGACCTGTTCATATTCAGCTTTAGCTGTGTCTTTTGTAGAAGACTCATTACTGTACACCTCTCTTGTTGGGATTCCTTCATCAATTTTTACATCAATAGAGTCAACCATTTTATGCAGCCTCTTATTATAGCATCTGTATCCTTTACTGTTTGTAGCATACCCTAAGAAAATACCTTCATCCACCCTGTCATCATATTTTCCGAGGTTCTCATCATTATTCTTTATGTAGCATTTAATCCCAAAGATTCTGAAGTGTTTGATTGAGGCAGGTCTTCCAAACCATAATTCATAAGGTGTCTTGTCACTTTGTGGTATGAGGTGGGCTTTGTTAAGCACATGGACTGCTGTGTGTATTACTTCTACCCAGTAGGTTTGACCAATGTTCTTCTCATTCATCATTGACCTGGCCATTTCCTTCACTGTTCTGTTTTTCCTCTCAACTACTCCATTTTTTTGTGGAGTTCTTGGGATTGTGTATTCTCTCTTGATCCCATGCTCATCACATAATTCCTTGAAGTCTCTTGACATAAACTCTCCTCCTCGGTCTGATCTTACTGCCTTTAACCTCTTCCCTATTTGAGTCTCAGTTAGACCCTTAAATATTTTAAACTTCTCAAATGCTTCATCTTTTTCTTTGAGAAAGGCAACCCAAGTAAGTCTAGAGTAATCATCGATAATCAGCATGAAGTAGTTTTCTTTCCCTATGCCTTCCTGTCTTGATGGTCCACATAAATCCATATGAACTAGTTGGAGTGGTTTCTTTGTTGAAGTAAAGATCTTGGACTTAAACTGTGTCTTGTTTTGCTTCCCTACTTGACAGGGTTTACACATTGAATCTTGGGGCTTTGATATTCTTGGAATATCTTTTACTGCCTCAAGGTTTTTGAGTTTGATTAAGTGGTCAAAGTTTAGATGTCCAAGTCTCCTATGCCATAACCAGCTTTCATCATGTTTTCTTAGATGACATTCTTCTCTATTTTCTTTCAGCACATATACATTATTTTTTGTCCTTATGCCTTTGGCCACCACTTGTCCCGAGTCTACAGACTTTATCTTGCAGTCCTTGGACGTGAACAACACCTCACATCCTCTGTCACAAATTTGACTTACACTGAGAAGATTATGTTTCAGCCCATCCACAAGTAGAACATCTTGGGCTTTTCCTTTTCCATTACTTAAGCTCACCATTCCTTTGTCTTTTATTTTCCCTGGAGCATCATTTCCAAAGGTTACGCTTCCTGATTTTCTTTCACTTAGAGATAGAAACTTGCCTTTGTCTCCTGTCATGTGTTTGGAGCATCCACTATCTATATACCAAGGGTTCATTTTTCTTTGAGTAGACAATACTAATCCACACTTGTTACTTTCCTTCTTCTTCCAAAACTTGACATTTTCAGCAGGGGTTTTCAAATCTGGTTCATAGTTCCTTAACCAACAATCAATAGATTTATGTCCAAAGTTATGACAGGTGTAGAATTCAACCTCATTATTCAATAAGTCAAACTTATTGCTGCAATGTTGCCTACTTATTGATTGTTGATTATTTCTTGGTCTCCTTAGTTGTATGTGTCCAGACTTAATTTAGCAATTTGCAGTCTGTGAAGGATTATTACTTGACTGTATCATTCTTTGTTGTGGGAAGTATTTATTCCTTTGAAATCTTAATTGCTCATGTCTAAGTCTTAAGGAACAATTTACAGCTTTGTGACCAAAGTTAGAACAGTAGAAACAATATCCATAGAAAAATTCTTTGTACCTGGAAAATGGTTGTCTTATTTGAGCAAATTGATTTCTTTCTTGCTGATGACGTCTTTCAGCAGAGAGAGCATTGTTTCTTCATTCTACAGATTCAGTCCTGGCACCTTTTTCTTTACTCATCCTAGGCGGCTGATTGTCTTCCTTTGTTTCTGTAGGTTCGTTATTGTCATTGGTTGTAATTTTGACAAACATGATGGGTTCTTCATTTCCTGGCTTCCCACTGCTTGATCCCTCTTCATAACCCAAACCGATTTTCATCTTTGGATTCCTTTGTTGATTCAGAATGGTGGCTAATCCTTCTGAGGCTTTGATACTTGACAGATTCTGATTATACAAGGCTTGAAACTTCTCCATTTCTTTCCTTGTTTTCACTACTTCTTGTTCTAATGATTCACACCTTGCCTTCTTTTCTGATAGCTGTTGTTTCAGAATCTCTTCGATTTTCTTTGCCTCTTCCAATTCTACTTTTAGTAGGACAAGGTCTTCATTAGGTTCTTTACTGTCTTTCTCGAATTGTATCAACAATTGTCTTTGCTTTCTGTTCTTTATTCTTAGTCTGTCAATATCTTCCAATGCATTGATCAATTCTCCTTCCATGTCAACCAAAACTTCTTCTTCATTAACATCACTCCCTGTGTTATTATTGTCATAGTCCTCTTTAGCCATAAGTATGAAGTCACTTAGTTTATCTTCAATAGATGAATCATTGTCTTCATCATCTGAAGGATCATCATCATTGTTTGCACAAAGACTTTTCTTCTTAAAGTTATTCTCTTTAAAGAAATTTATGTGTTTGTATTTCTCCTCATCATCACAAGTATGATCCTTTCCTTTGTGGGGACATTTATTTGCAAAATGACCTATCCTATCACAGTTAAAGCATTTGAAAGGCATTTTACCTTTGTATTTGCCTGATCCCTTCTTCAGTCTCTTCACAAATTTTGCTTCAATTTCATCGGGCTCAGAATCCTCATTCTTGTTTGCTTTAAATGATGCTTCTCTAGAGGTGGGTTTATCTTTAACTATTCTCATTTCATATGCAGTCAATGTTCTTAGAAGTTGGTCAAACTGCAAGGTTTTTAGATCATTAATTTCTTCTATAGCAGAGACCTTCGGGTTGAACCTATCTGGGAGAGATCTCAAGATTTTATGAACTAAAGAAGGTTCCCCAATTGTTTCACCAAGTGTCATCATTGCATTTACCATTTCTTCTACTCTCAGAAAGTATTTTCCAACAGTTTCATCTTCCTTCATCTTCAGCTGTTCAAACTGTATTCTGTAGGTTTGAAGCTTTGCATCCTTTACCTTCTCATTACCCTCGTAATTGCTAATGAGTTTGTCCCACATTTCTTTGGCAAT